>CM066167.1:755000-980000 GCA_033629205.1 Lithocarpus polystachyus | reverse complement strand
CTGATTTTGAGTCCATGTTAGCTATGGATTGTAATGGTGAGTATTTTTGCAAACTTGTAACTGCCAATGTGGCTAATGTACTGAACTAGTTTATTTCTACTATGAATAATACTCCATTTTAACCAAAAAAAAGTATAATGTGTTAGTCTCATAAGATATATATTACAACATGTCAAGAATTTTGTAACTTAATTTACACTTTATGATATTCCAACATAAACGTCAATTTTCTCTATCTCCATATGGCCATATTCTTACTTCGGCCAAATCTTCCTTTGTTGCCAACAATTGTATTTCTTTTTCTCATGTACGCAAACTTGGTAACATTATATCTCACAACCTAGCTAAACATGTTAGAGGTTTGTTGGTATGGATGGAAGATATTCCTCCAAACTTTGTTTTTGTTCTCTTCAATCTTCACCAATCACGACTGATTTTTCTTGAATGAAATTCAGAGTATTCTTTCTCAAAAAAAAAAAAAAAAACAAAAAAAAAAAGGAAAAAAAGAGAAGAAGTTCAAACACTTACTATGAGTTATTAAAAAAATAAAAGTAAAAGGAAAATTACACAAACCTCTCTTGAGTTTTGGGACATTAACACTTCACCCTAAATTTTATGGGAAATAACTCTCCCCTCCCTTAAAATTTGAAGAAATCAACATATTAGTTATTTTATTAATAAAATGGTTTGATTAATGGGGCCCCAGTAGGTCACTTGTTAATGGAAAATTTTAGGAAAGTTTTAGTACCATTTTTATAAGAAAGTCTTTTCCTATAAAAAGTTTTTGAAAATATTTATTAAACTAATACCTTTAGGGCAATTGTTAACTTTTCTCTTAATAAAATTATAAAAAAAATAAAATCTTTTAAATTTTGAGGAGATCCTTCTTGACGCAACACTAACTATGATTTGGTCGTAAGGAATCAATATTTAACCAACAAAAACTTGCACTAACCATGGCTAAGGTTTGGTCAAGAGAATTTTTTAAAATTTTAGAATATTTTCTCATTGTCATAGCTTATAATGGAAGGACTAATGTGCTGATTTCCTTAAATTTGAATGTGGGGGGGGGGGGGGGGGGAGTGTCATTTCTAAGGGTGTGCATGGGTCAGGTTGGTTCAGGTTGAGAGTTTTTTCAACCCAACCCACCATAGTGGGTTAAAAAAAATCCAACCCAACTCAATCCATCACAAGAATCCAACCCAATCCACATAAATCGAGTTAGACCTATGGGTTGAACAGTTTTTTTTAATAATAATAATAATAATAATAATAATAATAATAATTATTATTATTATTATTATTATTATTATTATTATTATTATTATTATTATTGTGGGGACAGGGGCCTATGGCTACATATCAAGTCGTGAAGAGGCTAAAAGCCCCAAGATCATGTAATGGGCCTTGTGGGGTTAAAGGCCCAAAACCGTGCATTGAGCCTCCAACGATATCCGAGGACCTAACATAGTCCGAGGAGAGGGAAATGGACATGCAGAATCTCAGATTGCGACTTATTATGTTTGGTGAAAGAAAGGGCAATCCGAGGAGAGGCCCTAGCTTTATGGAAATGAGAATCTCCAAAAATACCTAAGGAAGGGCTGCCATCACCGCATTAAATGTGCTACACCTACTTTTCTGACCGCATTTATGTGGAGAAGACTCCTGAACAGTGCAACTTCGGCCACTGTGACTCACAGTAGGCCAAAAAAAATACATGATGGGACATGCACTCAAGTGAAGAATCAGATGGGTGACAAGTGTAAGGTGGAGATGGTCTTGAGAGAGCTATATAATGTGAAGGAATTCTCCTCTAAAAGGGGGAGGCATTTTTTGTAAGAAAGAGAAAGAAAAGAAGTGGGAATAGAAGAATTAACCTCCTCAGACCTTTATTGAGAAGAGTTCGTCAAAACTTGGGCTTCTTATTTTTTCTTTCTGGAAACCCTAACATATTGCATTGGTTGTTTAAATCATCCTAGCCCAACTTTCGCTTCCCACTCTCTATAAATTCATTGTCTAGGAATCATTTGGATTGTCTCATCCAGTTTGGACCAGCTCATGAATTTATGTCCTTACAATTATTATTATTATTATTATTATTACTATTAAATTGAGTATTAGAACAACACCACCACAAATATGAGCAAATTTATAACTAAATAATCATAAACATAATACCAAACCAACATGAACTATACGAGGAAAACTTAGAGTTTGGATTTCATTTAAGAAAATGGAGAAAAAAGTAAATAACAATATTGTATAATATATTTTCAAATATATATTAAATATGTTTTTTTAATTTTAAATATATATTCAATATATGTGAATCAGGTCGAATTAGGTAAATTTGTGAATCTTATAACTCGAACCCAACTTGACTCGCTTAATAAAAAAAACAAAAAAAAAAACGTTCATAACTCAACCCAACCAACCGACCTCTAATAACTGACCCAACTCGACAGATTTAGTTAGATTAAATCGGTTTTAACAGCTTAACTCCACACACATTTCCATGGAATTTTGTAAAGGAATGTAATCACCCAAATTTCGATTATGTAATTTACTATAAAAATATATAAATAAAGAACCTATACCCCTAAGTCCAACGATCCACCCTACCTGGCCAGGTAAGCATTTATTGCTTAGCCATGTTAGCTTTCACACTTCCATCAACAAAAGCTTCCAGTTTTAAACTATTTCGATTAGCCCGTTAAATATAAAGCACAGCTTCTCTCTCTCTCTCTCTCTGCCGTTGTTTGTGTGAGACATGGCTTCCACTTGTGTCACTGGTTTTCTCGTAGTTTTGCTTGTTCTGCAACCTTGGATTGCTTTAAGCTACCTTTTGCCCCCTGTTTTCTCTCCTTTCTATGGTTTGTTGTTAAACCTTTTGCTTATTCTCTCTCCTAATATCTTTACATTTCTTTTAACCTTCTGAGTCATAAATAGCTCATTCTTTATTGGTTTTCTGTATTATACTGTTATTAATTCCCATCATGGCAGTTTCTTACAACTGGGTCTTCTACTCTTTCTTGATTTTCATATCTGTATGACCATAAGTTGGGAATGAAATGACTTTTGTCACACTGATTATCTTTTTCTTTTTGTTACCACAGATGATGTGTGCAAAGAAGTGGTATGTGGAAAAGGAACTTGCAAGCCATCAAATCAAAGCGCGTTCTTGTTGTTTGAATGTGAATGCTATCCTGGGTGGAAGCAGGCTAACTTTGGCCTTGCCGATAACAAGTTTCTACCTTGTGTGGTTCCCGATTGTAAGAGCTCTCTCTTTCTCTAAATCCAAATGGCTTTGCGTGTGTGAATATATGACTACAATCCCTCACACTCACACTGCAAAAGAATTTGTTGATGAATTGCTTTGTATTTGTATTACTGAATGAGTAGCAATAGCTTGGTAAATTTTTATTAGTTTTTTTAGTGTTTGTTGATGGCATCAGAACACTTTTGTAGTTAATTATGGTTTATTTGGAAAAGTTGAAGGGTTCCTAAACTAAAAGTTAGTTGTGGGGTCAGCAGTCAAGTGCAGTGGACTAAATTTCTTGCAAAGTGAACAAGATGTCAAGATCAAATGACAACAGTGCATAATCTACAACATCTAGATTAGACATGCTAATTAAAGTTGGTGATGTATGTCAATCACAATCTAGTTATTTCATAGAGTTGTTTTGCGCTGATATCTGTTCAAATTAGAGCATTCGCAGCTAGCATGGCATATGTCATATCTTGTCAAGATTTACCATTTAAAAAAAAAATAAAAATAAAACATTAACAACTGGTCTGTTAAAGCTAAAAAAATTTGCAATACTGCTATAGTACTATCAGAAATTTGCAATGTATTATAGCAACCTTCTAAATCCAAAAATTATTATTTTATTCAACCTACAAAAATCTGCCTCCTCTCTCCACTGTTTCATTTTCTCTCTCTTCTAAATATATTATTTTATTATGTAAATATATTATTCTATTGTGTAAATATATTAATTTAATGTGTAGTATGGTAAAATAGTATTGTATAATTAATAAAGTAGCTTTATGAGATAATAAAATAGAATATGATAGAATTATCGGATGAGAATGCTCTTACTTAGAAGGGATAAACATTAAAAGCTTGTAAAGATGTGATGATGATCTTGTACCTGACCTGAAGTGTAATCTTTTATTTTAAATGTTGAATGATAAGCCTTAAGATTTCATATTAAACATTTGATCTAGTTTAGCAACAATTAAAGAATTCCATGATTTGATGATGCTGATAGTTTTTGGATGATTTTTTTAGGTACCATCAATTACTCCTGCATGAAACCCTTCTCACCCGTCCAAGACAAAGGGAGCATAGCTAATGAATCAATCTTCGATCGTAATAACATATTTTTTTAACCTTATTTGACAAAGACTCGTAGTTGCAGTTTTTTTAAAAATTAATTTATTAATTTTGTTATTTTGGTCTTACAGCTTGCCACTGGACCAATTGTGGAGGTGGCTTTTGCAACAAAAAATCAAATTTAACATATAGCTGTGAATGTGAAAAGGATTATTATAATATTCTCAATGATACTTCCTTGCCATGTTTTCAAGATTGTAAGTGCACATGTCTACAATTTGCTAAAGAAAATTGTTAAGGGTAAAATAATACATTTAGGTGTGGACATATAAAACTTAATATTAACATATGACATATCTAATTTATACAAGTAGTATGTCCTCTTCTAATGTATTATGTAGAAGTAGTATGTCAGAAAAGAATCCCCAACTAAAGTTTTAATATTTGTATTTTAGGTGCAATTGGAATGGATTGTTCAACCCTGGGAATATCATCTTCAAACAAACCTACTTCTGTAACACAAGTAATGTATGATGATGGTATGAACCATGGTAAGTCGCAATTTAGACTTGCATATAAATCATTTTCTTGCTTTATTTCTTTGCCAAGATAAATAGAAGGAAATTAATATGGTAATGTCTTGATTTAACTCGTTTTATTTTATTTTATTATTCAATCTATGATCAGAGCAGTTTCTTTTTTTCCTTGGAGCTAAACAAACAGCAATTCCTCTGAATTCTATTGTTATCTTGACTGCTAGAGCAGTTTGCCACTTCTTTAGAATGCAAAGGCGAGTGCAATCAAAGGAAAAAAAAATTACTCTAGAAGATAAATGTCATCTAAAAATAATGATTACTTGTCATAAAAGCAACCAATAGGGCTGTTCTCCTAGTTGACTAAATAAGTCCCTCAATCCCTTAACAACTTTTACTGATCTGAGTCTCTTTTTCAGGTTATAGAACTCCAATATCTTTTCAAGAATTCACAATTTAAAACTTGATATACAAATTGAGTTGTCTGAGTTCTTGGGTTAATCTTCCTTGGCTTGATTCATTTGTTTGACTTGTTTTCTTTTTTTACAGCTACTTCAATTCTACAAGGACATTCTCTTTGGTTGATAACCCTGATGACATTCATGGCTATGGTTCAGTGGAAATAGAAGGACTTAATTATATACTTAAGGCTTACAACCCTGCATTCCAGTTAGATTCCATAGATTTCATAGCTACTCCATTGCTTTTGGTTTTCCATTTAAGGTCTGCTAACTGTTCCACTTGACCAGCGTTTCTATGTATATATAATCAGGTCCTATAAATAAATTACGACATGAACAGGGAGGAGAATGTTGAATAGATGTAACTCAGCACAGGACTTTGAGTAGAACATTTTAAGTATAGGGCATATATGCTTTTGTTGAACATGATTCGATGATATTGAGTTCTATTACCTATTTTGAGAAAATAAGATTGGTGTTGATTTTTTATGTTAACTTGTTTCTTTACTAACCATATAATTATTGGAATAAGAAATGGAATTCATTAACCTTCAAAATGGCTGATCTTTGAACTTTGTTCACTGAGTTGTTGGCTCATTGTTGGATTCAGATATGCTTTAGTGCTTGAATTTACATCGTGCAATTCAAAACTTAATTGAACAATCTCTTTGCTAAGCTGAAAGCTAGTATTACTCCGAAAATGTTTCCAAGGTGCCAGCCACATTTGAATTGATATAATTGGTGTAGTGCATATTTTCTATTCTTTTTCTTTGGTTAATGGTTTCACGTTGGGACTGCTTATGTGACAAGCAAATGGTCAGCTTCCAGAATCAAGCGTCCAAGGCAACCAACCAAATTGTTTTACAGGCTTCAATCGCTTGGTCATAAATTTGAGCACCTAGGAGAGGCTGTGAGTCAGTGAGTGATATTTATAGGGCAATCCAAAATAGCATGGGCCCAAAGCTCGTTCCTTACCTTGCCTGCAATGCTCAATCAAAAATATTGCGAAAATTTTCATTTTAATTTATGTAGTTTAAGGGTGTAATAAATTTAACCTTGATATTTGAAATGGTAGCATATGAAAGTTATTAAACAAATGGCTCATATTAAACATCAAATACAACACAGTTCCATTTAGATGGGCTGAGTTTTAATTTGTTACTACTTTTTAAAATATTAGGATTTGATTGGTTTCTAGGAGGCTGTAACTTAATAACATTACTTGATTTTCTTTATGATAAAAATTAGGATTCGACTCCCCATTCCTCCACTTATTGTAACAACTATTGAAAAAGAAAAGATTTGGTTTGTTACATTGTGAAATTATAGGTTTAATTTGTTACATACCTAAACTATAGAGCTTAAAATTTTAATTTTCCCAAAATATTTTTGGGGTTGAATTCAGGCTGAACATGATACTGTTAAAGCCTTCAGCCCAAAATTTTGTTAGTATTAGAGCCGAACCCCGGAAATAAAGAATGTAGGCCCAAGTATGTTATCATATCTAGATTCCTGGGCCAATTTTGGCACAGTTTTTACATAAGACAAGAATGTTTCATGCATTGCGATGGCCCAGAAACAAAAGGGTTGAAAATAGTAGTCTCCTTTTGGTAATCCCTATTCCCTCGCATAGATGACTGATGTGATTATAATTCATTTACATTATCACACCTCAAAAAAAAAAAAAAAAAACACTTGGAGGACGTTTGGTACACTGAATAGAAAATATAACGAGAATAGTAATCTTTATTACTATGAATAAAATGTGTTGTAAAATCTAAACCTATTTACAGGTTTGGTAGTGAGTTATAACATTATAATAAAACTTAAAATTTATTTTAGGAATTATCTTACTCATACAATTATATCTACTTGAAATTTTTTTTTTAATTTAAGATTGATATGTGTTATTTTGTATGATTGTTTATTTTTATAATTATTGGATATATATGGAAAGTTTGTTTATTTGGAAATATATTAAGTTTTGAAATTATTATACTTACTAAAGAATAACTAATATAACCCTTTTAAAGAAGAATAATTATTCCTTATTTTGAAGAATAGCTATTCATAAAAATTTAACTGTTTCTTTTATAAAATTATAACTAAACTAAAAATAGCTAAACCATAGAAATAACTATTACTGTTTCAAAAAAAAAAAAAAAAAAACTATTACATTATAATACTTGTTATAGTTTACCAAACATGCCTTTAAAGTACTCAGATATGCACTCCAGAGAAAAATGTGTAAATAGAATTAAGGAGAACCCTTTCACACAAAAAATAAATTAAGGAGACCACCCCACCCCTTTTCAATCATAATTTTTTAATATTTGGTTGCTTCACTCAATAAATAATGTTTATTTTATTTGTATAATCATTAAGTAATACAATGGATTAGTTTTAATTTGTAATTTTACATCTTAAAAAATAGGTTTTAAATGAAAAAATACCAAAAGTTAAATAAATCTTTTATTAATAATCAAAATATGAGAACATGTTGATTCTTAATATAAATAAATGTATATATATATATATATATATATATTAACTTTTTTAGGATTGGGCCCCTCCTCTTTCAAAATTTTAGCCCCCTCCAGCCTTCCCTAAGAGCCCAGACAACCCAGCCGGCCAGCCCAACCCAAAAAAATAAAAAACCCAATTAACCCACCCCACAGACCTAAGAGCATCCACAGCAGTGAATGTATATTTCCCACATCTAAAAGTCACTTTATCTATAATTTTAGCTATTACCTCCTCACACTCCACAGCAGTACATCTATATTTTTAGCTATTTGATTAAAATAATACAAAAAACTTATTACAATAATAATAAAAAATTTTACAGCAAGCACAGCCATCACCACCGCCACCATAGCACAACCATCACCACCACCACAGCAAACAGCAGTTCACAGCAGAAAAAAAAAAAAAAAAAAAAAAAAACCGATGAAGATCGGTGAGACCACAGCAAACTTCAGCACAACCATCACCACCACCACAGCACAACCATCACCACCACCACAGCAAACAGCAGTTCAGTTCACAGCAGAAAAAAAAAAAAAAAAAAAAAAAAAAAAAAAAACCGATGAAGATCGGTGAGACCACAGCAAACTTCAGCACAACCATCACCACCACCACAGCACAACCATCACCACCACCACAGCAAACAGCAGTTCACAGCAGAAAAAAAAAAAAAAAAAAAAAAAAAAAAAAAAAAAAAAAAAAAAAACCCAGCACAGCGATGGCGATCGGCGATCGGTGATGGTCGATGGGATCGGCGATGGGCGACGGCTTGGGCATCGGCGATGGGCTTGGGCATCGGAGATGGGCGACGGGCTTGGGCATCGGCGATGGGCGATGGGCGACGGGCTTGGGCATCTGCGATGGGCGACGGGCGACGGGTGGGTCGGCGAGCTGAGAGTTTGAGAGAGGAGAGAGCTGAGAGTTTGAGAGAGGAGAGAGCTGAGAGTTTGAGAGAGCAGAGAGCTGAGAGAGTTTGAGCTCAGAGTTTGAGAGAGGAGAGAGTGAGGCAGAGTGAGAGGAGAGAGTTGAGAGGAGTTTGAAAGGAGAGAGCCAGCGGAAAAAATTTTTTATTTGAGGGGGGAATAAAAAAATATTTTTTTTTTAGCTTTGAGCTACAGTACACATCTAAAAATAGATGTGTACTGTAGCTGTGGAGCTATATTTTTTAAATATAGCTCCACTGCTGCAGCCTTGTTTTTGGTAAAAGGTGGTGCTAAATAGCTATATTTTTAGCAATATAGCTATTTAGCACCACTGCTGTGAATGCTCTAACCCAAATTCAGGGGTAAAAAAAAAAAGAGAAAGTCGAGAGAGAGAGAGAGAGAGCGAGAGACAGAGACCGGAGAAACTAGAGAAGAAGAGAGTGAGCCATGTAGCTGCCGCCGCCGCCACAACAGCACCGCTGTCGGCAACCCTGTCCATGACCAACCAGACCAGCCGATCTACCCAGTGACTGATCAGAGTTCACGCATGCCTCCGACGCTGCCTCCATCCTGAATCCTAATTGCTCTAAGTATTTTTCACTCATTTAACTTCAAAACCGAACACTTATTTTGATATGAGTTTTCTATCTCCACTCCATACGTTTATAATGTTTGTGATTTGTGAATCTGTAATCTGTGATTGTAGTAGTTTTTTTTTTCCTGAGGGTGATTATGAGTTAAATTTGAATTTGTGAACCTGTGATTGTGTTTGGGAGTCTCTGTGTTATTTGTTTTTGCAGCTGCTGAGTATTTAGACAGTGAGAAGCGAGTTGTGGTTTGTGAATAAAATTATAACGGGCCCGGTTAAGGTGTCCATTCATTTTTTGAAACATTTTACTGAGAGTTGAAACATTAAGAGGCTCTTATATATTTTTTTTTTGAATAAAAATTAATAATTTATATTTACTATAATTTGGAATTTTTACTTTTTCTAATAAAAAAAAATGAATATATGGGGTGAGTTTTGTAGATTGAAAAAGTTTTAAAACTAACAAAAGAGTAATTCTATTTTGTAGGGAGTTAGTTAGTAGAAGTAGAAATTTAAATTAACGTAAAAGTAGGAGTTTATTAGAAGTATGAAGGCATTTCAACGTAGAGTGATAATTTATTATTTTTGTCAATTTACTATTTTAACCTTATTTTTAAGTTTTAAGTAGGGGTATTTTTGACAGTAAAAAAAATAATAATTAACTTTTTTTACCAATTTACTATTTTAATTCTATTTTTAAGTTGTTGATTAATTAATTTAGAGATATTTTTTACAGAAAAAAAAGCAATAACTAATTTTCTGAAAAATATTAAATTTATATTTAATGCATCATGCATATTACTCGGTTTTTAGCGTTCATCTTTACTTAGTAACAACAAGCAGGTTTTTTTTTTTTTTTTTGCATGTTTAAAGGTTTTTTTTTTTTTTTTTTTTTTTTTTTTCACTTATCTACGGCTTCCTAGCTTAAAAATAATTTTAGGGTAAACGGCAAATTACACCCCTAAAGTTTGGGGGTGATTGGATTTTATACCCTAAAGTTTTAAAATTTGGATTTTACCTCCTGAAGTTTGGTGATGTTTGGATTTCACACTCTAACATTTAAGAATTTGAATTTTACACTCTATATTTTAGAAGTTTTTAAATTTTACATCCTAAAGTTTTGAGGTGTTTGGATTTTACATCTTAAAATTTCAGAATTTGGGAGTGTAAAATCCATACAACCTAAAATTTTAGGGTAAATTGCAAATTACACCCCTAAAGTTTGGGGGTGACTGGATTTTATACCCAGAAGTTTCAAAATTTGGATTTTACCCCCTGAAGTTTGGTGATGTTTGGATTTCACACTCTAACATTTCAGAATTTGAATTTTACCCTCTATATTTTAGAAGTTTTTAGATTTTACACCCTAAAGTTTTGAGGTGTTTGGATTTTACACCTTAAAATTTCAGAATTTGGAGGTGTAAAATCCATACAACCTAAACTTTAGGGGGTAAAATTTAAGTTCTAAAATGTTAGGGTGTAAAATCTAAACACTCTAAACTTTAGGGGGTAAAATTTAAATTCTGAAACTTCATGGTGTAAAATCCAATCACCCCAAACTTTATGAGTGTAAATTGCAATTTACCCAAAATTTTAGGTTCGTCCCTGGATTGAAATGACTTTGGTCACACTGATTTTTTTTTTTTTTTTTTTTTTTTGGTTACCACAGATGAAGTGTGCAAAGAAGTGGTATGTGGAAAAGGAACTTGCAAGCCATCAAATAAAAGCAATGTCTTGTTTGAATGTGAATGCGATCCTGGGTGGAAGCAGGCTAGCTTTGGCCTTGCCGAAAACTTCAAGTTTCTCCCTTGTGTGGTTCCCAATTGTATGAGCTCTCTCTTGCTCCCTCACTCTGCAAAAGAACTTGTCGATGAATTGCTTTGTTTTTGTATTACTGAATATGTAGCAATAGCATGGAAACTTTTTATTAGATTTTGTGGTGTTTGTTGATGGCATCAGTATACTTTTTTAGTTGTAGTTCAGTATGGGTTTTTTGGGAAAGTCCTTCAGTTATTCATCAAAAAGAATATTTTTGTAGTTCAGTATGGGTTTTTTGGGAAAGTTAAGTGGTCCCAAAAGTTAGATAAAATTGTGTAGTTGGTTGTCATTATTATACATGGTAGTGGACTAAATTTATTGCAAAGAGAACAACATCGAATAACAACAGTGCATAATCTACACTATCAAGATTACACATACTAATTAAAGTTGGTGATGTATGTCAATCATAGCCTAATCATAAATAAGCATTAAACATTTGTAAAGATGTAAACTTGATATTGTACTTTAGCTGAAGATTAATTTTTAATTTTAATTTTACATGTTGGATGATTAAGGTGTGATTGAGTGATCGACATACATGATTTGTGACTGTCGTAAAAACAACTTATTACAATTGGAAGCAGGCCATCCTTTCTACAATACATAAGTCAAGGCAAAAATAGCGCAGTACCACTGTATTTCAAAATTATTAATGTTTTAATACTGTTTCAGAAATACGAGAGATTTATTACTTTTTTAGTACTCAAGTTTTTGGAACTCGAGTTTTTCATGGTACTCAACTTCCATGGAAAAATTTTGAAAAATTTTCATGGTACTTGAGTTCCATAAACTTGAGTTCCATCAAAAAATTTTCAACAAATTTGAAGGCTATTTTTTCAAAGAAAACCTTTCAAATTATTCATATTTGATATATTTCTTTTATTGAGTCTGAATATAAAAATTATAATCGTTGAATTATTTGTTCTTATTATATCTTTAATACTTACAAAATTTCAAGAAGATTAAATATCAATTGCTATATCATCAATTAAATATTTAAATATTTAAATATTTATGATTTAAAATTATACATTAAACATAAATTTATTAATTGAATAATAAATAACATTTAAAAAAAAATTGATATGACATAAGGAGTAAGTTAAATATTCAAAATTCACGCATAGTAAAAGGATATATGAGCAGTGTTTCTCTGTTCTATAATTTTTTATCCTAGCTATTATGGATGTTTTATGCAGATCAGACTATGTAAATAATATTGTTTCTCTTATCTATATATATAATAATAGGTGAAGCAGAGAGAAACTCAAATAGAATTCCAAATTAGAGTTTCAATTTTGTGCTATATGTCTAGATTTGGATTCTTAATTTTGCGCCACTTGTCCTAACCAAAACTCAAAAAAAAATCTAATTAGATTTTAAATTGGACTCTAATTTTGTGTCATGTATCTTATCTAAATTTTCTAATTTTTGTGCCCAAATAAATGATGCATTAACATTTAACACGGAAGCCAAGAAAACCACAATGATAATGCTCATTGGCCTAAGCAAGAATATCTCACTTGCACACTTTTATGGGTGAACATCTCACCTACTCACTACCAAAACCAAGGAGTCTAATGAGAATGACTATAAAAGTAAAACATCATCTCCTCCTAATGCCATATCGTCATCTCATGTCTCCACCTTCTCTCTCAACCTCTACCAACTAGATCCACACACTACCCTCTCCCCATCCTTTCGGATTTCTAAGAGTAAGGCCGAGTTCAAACACAATGTTCAATCCCACTCTTCCTTACTTCACACTCTCATACATTACCGCTTCATTGGTGCCTCCAAGAAGATTTCAAGCTTAATGTAGAAACTGAATCTTCCAAGATGAACATCTTATCATCACAATTGTTAATATTTTCGTGCGTAAGTACGGACTACATGCTAGTTTTGGATAATTGTTGGCTACTGGCTTCCTGGTTTCATCGGATTCAATTTAACCATCGCTATAGGCAAGCAAACCGGAGTACAGATGTTTGCTAAAATGGGATCTAGACTTTATTTCTTTTGATAGTTTGCCTGTGACGTTAATGTTTTCTTGTTAATGTTAGCTTCTTTCAATGAATTTTCTTTTAACCCAAAAAAAATTAATTTTTTATCCAAGCCAAACCTTGAAGATTAGGCCATAGACCCCTGCTTGTTCCTCGAATTTCGTATAAAGTTCCTTACCTAAGAGCATCCGTAGCAGATGTTGCAAAAAAAAAAAAAAAAGTCATTTTGTCACACCAAAAGCCTACTTTATTATTTAACCACATCATTTTACAACATCCTATTTATCAGATGTTTTATCATTTAATTCTATACATTAAAATAATATTTACTATACATTAAAATAATATATTATCTCCTCCTCATTTATCATCAACAACTGCAACAACCACCCAGATCAACTAAACCAGCCATCACCCCCATAGCCCACCACCACTACTTCCACTATCACCGCCCATAGCCCACAGCCCACCACCACCACTGCCATTATCACAGCCCCCAGCCCATATCCCATCACCACCCAGATCAACTTAACCCACCAACCACCACAATTAACCCACAACCACCACAATTATTCACCAATATCAGACAACCCAAATTGCAGCAAAAAAAAAAAAAAAAAACCCACAACTAGAGAGAGGCAGAGTGAAAGGCAAACAGAGAGGAGAAGGAAGAGGGTGAGATCGACGGCGGCCTCGGGGTGAGATCAGCCGTGACTGGAGAAGGTAAGATCGGCGAGATCGAGCGTGGCTGAGCGATATTGACGGCGGTTGAGCGAGATCAGCCGTGACTGGAGAAGGTGAGATCGGCGAGATCGAGTGTGGCTAAGCGATATTGACGGCGGTTGGGCAAGATCGGCAGCGGCGGCTTCAGATGGTGAGAGAGATTGAGAGGAATTGGTGAGAGGAACAGAGGTAAGAGAGAGAGAACTGGTAAGAGAGAAGAGAAAAGAAAAAGTGAAGAGAAATGAGAGAGAAAAGAGAATTAAAAAGTAATAAAAAGTTATACCATTTTTGTCCGTATCGTCTCAAATATGAGACGATACTGTAGCAATGTGGTATAATTTTTAGCATTTAGAACATCTAATAAGCTTCGTTTTTATGTTTGGTGTGCCAAATATTTGGCATTTGGCACATCTGCTGCGGATGTTCTAAGTAGGGTAAGTACCCAAGTAGGGATGTTAATGGGGCAGGCGGAGCCGAAAGATGGGGCCTTCGTCTTAGTTTAGCATGGTTTTGTCTTGCCCTATCCTCGCTCCGCATAACAGGAAAAACATTTTAACCCCACCCCCGCCCCTTGAAGCCCCACCCCTTGGAGCCCCACGAAGCCCTAAAACAAGGAATGAAAGATAAACCCAAAATCACAATATGAACCCCAAACTCACAATACCAAACCCCAACCCTATCAGACCCATCTCTTTCCTAAACAAAAACACCCAAATCTCACCCATAACAGACTTGCAAAGACAAATCTATCATCATATACATCTTGCAACATCGGCTGTTTTCACCCCATAACAGAACGTCTACCTTTCAAATGAGATTTGGTTATAAAAATAAGACCCTTCTAAGGTGAGATTATGGTGACAAATCCATCATCAAGAAAAAAGAGACCTAAGTAATTTCGGGAAGAAAAAAAAACATACAAATAAGATGTGAAAAATGCAGAAAATAAAAAGAAAAAAATCTTCTTGGTTTGGAAGCAATGAGAAGGAGAGACGATTTTGGGGTTTTCCGATGAGACAAAGGCCGGTTTTGTCAGAACTGGTGATGATCGGTAGCATAGCTCCGGCGGCAACGCTAGGCAGTGATTTTGGAGTTGACAGAAGGGGGAAGAGTGCAGAGATAGAGAGAGTAAGCTGATGTGTGGTAGGGATATTTAAACTAGTGTTTTCATTGTTTAAACAATATTATTAGAATAACATTACTAAATTTTGATTTTGCAAATGGGAAAGATGTGTTAATGGCGGGCGAGCCTTTGAAAATTTTCAGGGGCAAATTTGTCTTTTTGATTCAAGTGTGTCCAATATGCCGATGTGTTTTATACGAGTGGTGCTAGAGACATAACTCATGGCACAACTCTTGATAAATTTATGTCTCTACATAACTGGTTAACACATTTTTATTAATTACAACTTACCCTATTTAAAGGGTACCATTAACGAGTGCTGTACAGCACTTATTAATAATTCATTTAAAAAAAATTTTATAGAAAATGAAAAAAAAAAGTAATTAATATTTTATCAGCTTTTTTTAATTCCTATAAAAGTGATATCAAAACTTTCCTAAAATAGATTATTAACAAGTACTGTACATAACATTTTCCTAAAAATAATATCCTAGCATAATTCGTTTTTTTACACCGTGTTCAATACTTTCCTGGGTTTCCTTTCTCTTTTGTCACCAGTCCGTAGTAAATAGTAACCAAAAGCCAAGATTTTTTCTTTTCAATGTGAAAAGAAAATTTGAAAAGTGAGACATGTGGCCACGTCTCCACTTTTCATTTGGTTTGAAATTTTTTAAAAACTTTTGTTTGATTTGATTGCTTCATTTAATCGTATATGTGATTCAGTCCTGCCCCTTCCTTATACTACAAAGTACAAAACCAACGATTCTATATTAAATTTAGTTATTGCATTTGTACTGTAAATGTAATTGCTGATAAACAAAAATTGAGTACAAGTATATATTTTAAAGAATAATGCTAGCACAACTTTTGGCACAATTTGTGCCATAATTTGTTCATGTGACGAGTTATGGTTGGCAAAGAAGTATTGATGCGAACTTCAATCAACTCGCTTTGAGACCCAACAAACAATATTGGAATATTACTTAAGAAAGCTAAAATTCAAATTTGATAGAAACCCAGACCCAACGTTTATAAGAAAAATGCGAACCAAAGGTATAAGTAACAGACCTTGACCCAATGATTATAATGGAATCACGAACCAAAGGTATAAGTTTGAATGCCACAAGGAAGAATCCTTGATAAGTTCACAGTTCTTGAAGAACCAAAGAGAAGAGCAAAGCCTCACATTTTTCTGATTTTTATTCAATTAATTCTTCTATTACAATGAGTGCATGCTATTTATAAGGCATGACTGAATGTAGAAAATATAAAAAACGTACTAAATAATAAAACCCTAATTAAAAGCTAATTTGGTCTGAAAATAGCAGATCCAAAATAGGAAAAACCCTAAAAAATGTTCTAAATAATAAAAACCTAAAATTAAGGAAGATCTGGTCCAAAATTAGAAGATCTAAATTAGGAAAAGTATCTATTAACTGATTTAGAGCTGGAAAGTCAATCAGCCATAAATCCATGCCATAAATAACGCCAAATTAAGTCAGATTAGCCCTCAATAGTTTGGATTAAATTTATTATGCCTTATCTTCCTTTAGGCCCCACCTGGAATGTTCTGCGATAGAATCAGCCTAAATCTCTTGAATCAGCTCATTAAGTGCTTCTTTGATCTTTTTGGATCTCGCTCTTGTAATTGGCCCAACTAGAACAAGCAATGGATCCTTGAATACTTGTTGATTCTCATCAAGTATTCCCACATAGACTTACCATCACTCCTCCACCAATTATAACTTACCACATGGGTGAGTTGTGACACAAATTGTACCGCAAGTTGCAGCACTAGAATTATTTCACTTAAAAAAAAAAAAAGGTGTACAATATTATATGATATATTTGTATAAAAATTTTACAATATTGTTCATAGTTATATAGTTTATAATGTAAATCTTACTTTTGATAGTATAATTATTATTATTATTATTATTATCTCCATATATCTCTATTTATTAAAATGATTTAGAAAGTTAGTTATAATTTTAAAAAATGTCAAAAATATCCTTGATCTAATTGGATAATCCTTATTTTTAAAAAATAAAAAAAAAATTGGTTTAAAATTATAATTCAATAAAATTAATAAACAAATAAAACTACCTTGGTCCGACTTAAAAAATCTTGAGCCTTTTCTTTTTACAGTTTACTAAATGATCCGGATTTCAAAATCATACAAATGATAGGACAAGTAAGAGTTGATAAGACATTTACAAACAAGCTTAGAGCATCCACAGCAGTGGAGTTAAAAATTTAGCTTTTTAGCTCTGCCAAAAGTTATTTCATGTATTTTACCTACACATATGCTACAGCAGTGGATCTATTTTAGCTTTCAATACAATAAAATAATATAAACATCACAATAAAATAATATATCTCTTACAATAAAATAATATATCCCACTATCCAAAAAATATGCACCACACCAACCACAACCACCTCTACCATCAGCTATAGCCACAACCACAGCCACAGCCATAACCACACCTACAACCACCACCACCACCACCACCAGTAGTCCCATAGCAGGGAAAAAAAAAAGGGAACAGATTGGCGACATGGATCGGCGGCCTGGGGCTTGGGTCAGCTTCGATAGGTGACGTTGAGGCCTGCGGAGGCGTGAGACGGAGACGTGGTCGGCGGCTTGGGACTTAGGTCGGCTTTGGTCGGTGACGTTGAGGCTGGCGGAGGCGTGGGATGGCGACGTGGGCCAGCGTGGGACGGCGACGTGGAACAGATCGACGAAGCAAAGAGTAGATGAGGGGGAGGAAAAAAAAATGAGAAGGAAGAAGGAAGAAGAAGAGAAAATATTTTTTAAATGAAATAAGAGAGAGAAATTTAATAAAATAATATATTTTTTTTTAGCTCTCATGAATAGTGCACATCTATTTATAGATGTGCACTGTAGCAATGGAGCTAAAAAATATAAGTTTAGCTCCCCTGCTGGAGCACGATTTTAGTGTTTAAGGAGCTAAAATATGGCAATATAGTAATATAGCACCACTGCTGTGAGTGCTCTAACATAAGAAAATTTGCATATGACAATGTAAAATAGAATAAGTGCTTAATTTTACACATTCAAGCTCTAAAATAACTTGTATCAGTCAAGTTAAAGATTGTACATTTGCAAAGTTGCTATAATAACCATATAAATTTACACTGTTACTATTCATTTTACATTTATTTTATTTTTTTATTTCTTTATGTATACCAAGAATGAAAGATGAAAATGAATGGTGATTGTTGTATATAAAAAAATCAAGAAATTTTGATATTTTAATGCAATAGAGTGTAGAATAGATAATTTAATGTGAGTGTTTTTTTAAAAAAGGTTGTGTAAAATAGAAAAAATAAATTTTTATACGGAAATATATAAAAAAAAAAAATTGCACAAATTGATGTGAATGTTCTTAAACCCCAACCTAGGTAGCTTTCTCTCTCTCTTCCCTTTCCATCGGGTTCATAGGATTGAATTTGGGATTTGAACTTGGTGACACCAAGTCCTACACTAGTGACTTTAAGCTCCAATCATCTAGGTGTGACAATTCGTGTTCGCATGTTAAGTTCATATTATGTCGAGCCTGAGTATTCAGTTAAATAGGTTGACTTGAACTCGACCTGTTTAGTAAACATGTCAAGATCCTCGACTCTAACATGACCTGTTTATTAAACAGGTTGACCCGATACTACACGTTTAACCCATATAATTAACAAGTCATGTAAAGGTCAATACAAATGACTTGTTTAATAACATGTTTGATTAATAGGTCATACCTGATCTGAATAACTTGTTATCAATTCTCATATGTAAAAAAAATTAAAAAAAAAATTACAATCATAAATATAAATATAGTAATAAATGCATAATTACAACCATAAATTAAGCAGTAATAACAAAAGTTAATACCTTTATAGGCTAAATGGGTCAAACGGATTCATGTGTTAAACACAAACACAGCCCATTTATTAAATGGGTTAACCATGTTGAGTTGAATATGACCCGAACCTGTTTTGCCTCGACCCATAACCTCTTTATAAACGGGTTAGTTTTTCTTTGATCCTACTCCCACCTACCCACTTCCCAAATTCTCATCCATCAGAATTCTGAATCCAAATTCTTGTTCGGTTATCTCTCTCTCTCTCTCTCTCTCATTGAGCCAGTTCATCTTTGGTCCAAAGCATCACTTAATACCAAAAATTCTTCCTTTAAGCACATCTTCTCTCGTTGCTTATCCTATCGATCTCCCCAAATCTTATTTTACCCATATTTCAAATTTTCCCCAAATTTCATTTTATGTTTTTCAAAGTTTTTTGTAGTTGGGATGACAAAAAATGGGGAGATGAAAAAAAATATTTTAATTTTTTTTTTCTCATGTTGTTTAGTTGGAGGAATGGAAAAATGGAAGAATAGAACACTTATTTGTTTGATTGAGTGGAAAAAATCAGAAATTAGAAAGTATAGTTTATATAAATTTACTCTTATGTCCTATTACATGATATATAAGAATTAATTTTTTTTATAGAAGTGTAAGGACACAGATTTGGCTAACCAACCCCGGGTTGGACGCGACGGTCCAAAAGGCCCAAAAACAATGAATTTATAGAGAGTGAGAAAAGAAAGTTGGGCTAGATTAATTTAGACAATCAACACAATGGGTTAAGATCTCCAGAAAGGAAAGACAACAAGTTTGAATTCAATAAACTAATCCTCAATAAGTCTGAGAAGGTCAATTATAACACTTGCAGTTCTTAGTTTAGAAACAGGTTACACTTGATATATTTTCCACCCTCCCCCTAAGAAGGATTCCTTCACCTTATATAGTTCTTTCAAAATCATCTTCACCCTATACTTGTCAATTATCTAGGTCTTTACTTAAGTGCACGTCCCATCATGCATCTTCTTTTGGCCTTCTATGAGTTGCGGTGGCCAAGGTTACACTGTTCAGGGGTCTTCTCCATATAAATGAGGTCAGAAGAGTAGGCGCAGCACATTTAATGCGGTGGTAGCAGCCTTCCCTTAGATATTTTTGGGGATTTCCATTCCTCCAGATCTAGGGTCAGTCCTCGAATTGCCCTTACTTATCCCAAACGTGATAAATTACGATCTGGGATTCTACGTGTTTATTTACCTCTCCTCGAGCTTTACCTCATCCTCGGATATAGCTGGAGGCCCAATGCATGGTTTTGGGCCTTTATCCCTGATAGTGGAATAAATCAGTAGGCTGAATGTTCCGGCTTCGTTGGCTATCAGTTATAATGAAGACCTGAAAGGAAGAATACACAATCAAAGGCGACCGGGGTTGACCGGCCAAAGCCCCTCCGATGGTTAAGTTAGTTTCTTTCTCAAAGACAACGTTTTGATTTTGGGGTAGTTATCTTAGGAAAAAACTTACCTTGATTTCATGTAAGCCGATCTTTATATAGGGAACCTTAGAGCGATTATTCACTTTATAACTGTCCCAAGATTTGTGGGAGTCATTGGGCTCAGACATAACTTCCTCAACGGCTATAGAAGTTGCAACTGCCGAGGGAAGTTAAGCACTTGTGAGGAATTTGCGGCAACATGTACGGATTTGTTCATTGCTTTGGTTTGGATTCCAAAGACATGTAAGCGGGATCACTCTAAAATCTGTCATATGGTCGTCCATATACTTCGTCTATGGACGCCTCAGCGTCGTCCATATACTTCGTCTATGGACAACCCCTTCGTTTATAGACGCATGCTTGAATCTTTTACCTTTGTCTCATGGACGAGCCCTATGGATGATAAAGAGATGGTGACTTTAACTATCCCATCAGTTGTCCCCATGTCCAGGGGTCGTCCAAGGCTATCGTAGGGGTTTGTTGAATATCTTTAGGGTTTTGGCCCAAACCCCCCCCCCCACTCTTTCCCCTTTTTTTTATATTTTTTTTAGGGCCACATGTCAAGATCTTACTGGTTGACCTGCTTTGTCGATTGCTCTTTCCAACGGAGCCGCCACGTGTCATCTTCTCAATGGCGGGCGTCGCTTCGCTAACCTCCCCTCTGGGACCTATAAATAGGTACATTCCCACTCTTGCCCCTCACCTTTCTCATAATCTCCTCAGCTATCTCGTCCAAGAGCCTCGTCTTGCCCTCATCTTAGATCTATCAGGTACTACTTTTTCCTTCTTAGGTTTTCGTCTTAATCCTTTATTCGTCATGTCGTCATCTAGTAGTAGTTTAGAGAGAAAGATAGACGGGTACCAGGATGTTTCTGTAGGGAGTTATGAGAGTGGTGAGGGAAGTACTAGTTATAATAGCTATTCCTCAGACGAGCCTTACTTGTCTGGGGTTCCTGGTATTCCCTTGGAAGAATTCCAGGAACTACAACGTAAGAAGGCCTCTGGGGCTGGGACTAGCTCGTCCAGAGAACAAATGAGCCATTCTTTAGACGAGGAGGAGGAGGAGGAGAATGTGATCTATAGCTGTGCTCCTGAAGTAGCATCCACTTTAGACGCCTTTAAATTAAAAACCTTTGTAGATAGATACCAGATACCTAGGGAGTTCGAACCTCGTCTGCCCAAGGAAGGTGAATGGTATTGTTCTCCTTCTTCTGGTTTAGGGGTATATACGTCTTACATTTTAGCTGGCCTTAGGTTTCCCTTAAATTCTTTTTGTCGAGGTCTTCTTCTTGTCGAGGTCTTCTTCACAGGTTGGGTATTGGACCTAACCAGCTTAACCCCAATGGATGGAGGACGATAGTTGCCATGCAAGTGTTATGGCGTGAGGCATTGGAAGGGGACTGTCCTATCACAGTGGACGAGTTCCTTTACTGTTATAAGCCCTCAGAGATAAAGAAGTCTGCTGGTTTTTACCAGTTCTCGTCCAGAGGCTCTCCTTATAGTTTGATTAAGGGTCGTAGCTCGTCTGACAGGCTTTGGAAAACAGAATTTTTTATTATTTCTGGAAATTGGGCTGGGGACCCAATAGAAGTGGCCAATGCCCCCTTCCCACCTTTTACCAATCCTCTAGGTCGTCTTCGTCCCGAGGGTATGTCTCCTTTCCATTTTATTTCGTCTTCTCTTTTTCTTTTTCCATACTCTATTTCTTTGTCGTCTAACTCGGCCCTCTATTTGCGCAGCTGTTACTCATCCACGCTTGGACAAGTTTTATTTATATCGGATTGACAGAGTCCGTGCCTTCCCTGGGAGAACCTTCCACGACTTAGTTACTCTCAGTAGTCTAGCTGCGTGGGGCCTTGGACCAGTGCCTTCTGTTGAGAACCTTGGACACGAGGAAACAACTCTTTGAAGTAAGTACCGTCCTTTTTCTTTTCTCCTTAATTTCATTTATATATATATATATATATATTATTTCTAACTTTCTTTGTTGTAAGAATGACTACAATGAGAGACAACAGAGAGAAGAGCGTGACTAGTGGGGAAGAAGAGGTTACCGTCCCTCAAGTCGTCCAAAAACCGCCGTCCTTGGAGGGAAGAGGAAGTCTAAACCCATTTCAAGCTCTGTGGATCTCGGTGACCTCCCAAGTCGTCGAGGTCCTAAGAGACAAAAGCCAAGCAAGACTCCTCTTCCTAAGTTTCCCAAGTTTACCCCTCCAACGGTCAACTTGGACGATCCCGTGGACGACGTGGAGCCCGTCCAAATAATTCCACCCGTCCAAACTGATCCCACTCCCCCACCAACCAAGACTCCTCGTAGGCCTCATCCTTTTGAGTCGTCCCAGCGTCCTCCTAACCTGGTTTTGGATGAAGATTATGCCTGAAGGACGTTCAAAGGAATTATCTCTGACAACGAGGTAAACTCGTGCTACAATATGTCTGTCAGAGACTTTGAGCGTTCTACCATCCACGACCTTTTCAAGGTAAGCTAGTTTTATTCGTCTTAGTGTATCTCCAAGTTCTGAGTAAAATATTTTTTTAACTCCTCTTCGTCCATGCACAGGGTATGTCCAAGTTTTACACAGCAAATTGCCAGGCGAAGGAACTTTCTGAGGAAGCCAAGACGGCTACGGAGAAAGCCAAGGAGCTGAACACTGAGGTTTTACTGAAGAAGGGGGAGGTGATTAGGTTGACTGAGGATCTTTACCGTTTGTAAGGGAGTGAGACGAAGCTGAAGGACGAGGTGGAAGAGCTTAAAGCAGATATTATTGAGAAAGACACTCACATTGCTCATTTGGAGGGACAAGTTTCTGAGTTTGCTTCATCCTTGGAGAAGGCACATGAGGAAGCTGTTGCAGCTTTCAAGAAGTCTAACGAGTACAAGAATCGTCTAGACAGCCACTATGCAGCTGGTTACGAGGACTTCCGTGCTGATGCTAAGGACGTCTTTCCTGACTTGGATTTTGACTCCTTCAAGCATCCTCTTGCTACAGAAAGCTCCCTATTGCAAACAAGTTCCAAGGACGTCAATGTGATGGACGATGCCAACAACGAGGTGACCCAGTACGATCCCAAGTTTGGAGGCAATGTCTCCAGTGGTTTATCTAAATGAATCTAACTTCAGAGAATTGTTCATTTTATTTTATTAGAAGTGCCCGTTGTTTTGGGCTTTGCTTATTTTCTCTCTTTTTGTTTTATCAAATCCACTCAAGTACAATTATCTCGTCCATGCTCATGAACGAGCTTTATATACAATCATTTACATTTAACTTTTAAGGGTTTTTGGGCGTTGGTCATCTACCCTTTGAATAAATGAATGTCTTCTATTCACTTTTCATTATACTTGAACTTGTTAGAAACTCTGGATATATTTTATTAATATCGTCCATATCATGTTTATGGCTTCATGGTTCGTCCATTTGGAAAAATATTTCATCTCGTCTTGACCCCCACGAACGGATGTTTCATTACATCGCCAAAGCCAAGTATAACTTGTCTGTGAATGACGTCTTTGCTAGCTCTTCTTCATTATTCAAGCTTAGGACGATCACTCATTTTTAGCGAAATTGTTTCCAGCATACGTTCGTCCATGCACTGGAGCGTTATGCTGGTTTAGACTCGTCTATGGGCTTGTGTTGTACGCACATTATACGCCCATGATTTAGACGATTATACGTTCGGTTTTATCTTGTCCTAAGCCTTGCTCGTCCATGTGCTGGATTGTTAGGCTGGTCAGATTCATCTATGGGTTTGTGGTGTTTTTTGCACGCACTTTATTCACCCATGGTTTAGACGAGTGTACCTTGGTTTTCTCATTTTATCCTTATTTTCAAGAAAAACTTATAGACGGTACATCCTTGCGTCCAAGGATTTTATTCGTCTTTGGTTGATTGTTTTCTGCGGATTATTTTGAATGAAATCACAAAAACGAAAGATTCCCATACAATCATACATGTGCTTGAAAATACATCACATATACTGGAAATTCATAATGTAACCATTCGTCCACAGGTATGGCACCCACTTAAGAGCTAATGCCTTTAGGGAATTAAAATACTTACACAAATTCGTCTACGAGTGACAACATACTTGCATCTAAAACATAGTAGTAATAACAGTCAAATATAAGAAAATTACAACAAACAAACCACGTCAAGCGTCCATGACTTTTAGTCTTATGGCACTGTTCATCCATGACCACCCCCTATTGGTAGTACCTTCTTAGGTGTTCAACATTCCAAGGGTGTTCCAGCTTCCGTCCGTCCAGGGCTTCCAAGTAGTAGGATCCTTGCCTCTTGCAATTGACAACTCTGTAAGGTCCTTCCCAGTTCGGCCCCAATTTCCCGTGAGCCGGGTTTCTGGTGGCCAGTGAAACCCTCTTGAGGACGAGATCCCCAATGTTGAAGTACCTGGGTTTGACCATGGCATTATATTGCTTTGCCATGAGATTTTTGTACCTTTCCGTTATCTACTCCGCGTCCATCCTTACTTCGTCTACAAGATCGAGGTTAAGGTGAAGCTGTTCCTCGTTTTCTTCATCTTGATACTTCGTTACCCTATGGCTGGTCATGTGTACTTCTGCGGGTATAACTGCTTCACTCCCATAAGCGAGTTTGAAAGGAGTTTCTCCTGTGGGGGTCCTCACTGTTGTTCTATAAGCCCATAAAACACCTGGTAACTCATCCGGCCATACCCCCTTTGCCCCCTCAAGCCAAGTCTTGATGATTTTCAACAAGGATCGGTTTGCCACTTCGGCTTGTCCGTTGGCCTATGGGTGGGAGGGTGATGAATAATGATTTTTGATTCCAAGCTGTTCACAAAATTCACTGAAGGGTGTGTTGTCAAATTGTCGTCCATTGTCAGATACTAGCACTCTTGGTACCCCAAATCTGCATACGATGTTCTTCCAAACAAAGTTATTGACATTTTGCTGTGTAATCTTTGCCAAGGGTTCAGCTTTCACCCACTTAGTGAAATAATCGATTCCCACCACCAAAAACTTCATCTGTCTAATTCCTGTTGGAAAGGGGCCCAATATGTCCGACCCCATTGTGCGAAAGGCCAAGGAGCCATCATTGGGGTGAGATATTCCGACGGCTGTCTAGGAATATTGCTGTAGCGTTGACAATGATCACAAGCCCTTACATATGCTTTAGCATCAGCTTGGATAGTTGGCCAATAGTATCCTGCACGGACGATTTTGTGGATGAGTGATCTGGCCCCCGAGTGGTTTCCACATGCACCTTCATGAATCTCCCTCAGTACGTAGTTTGCTTTGTCTGGAGCTAAAAATCTTAGATAAGGCTGAGGGAAGCCCCTTTTGTAGAGCATTTCATCCATGAGGATGTACCTAGCTGATTTGATCCTGAGCTTCCTGGCCTCGTCCTTCCCTTCAGGGAGCCTTCCGTCCTTCAGGTATGATATTATATGGGTCATCCAATTTTCCTCCCCTTCTACTTGCAATATTTCTAGAAGGTCTATTTGTGGCATATATTGCACTTCATCAACTTCGCCCATTACTTCACTCGCTGAGGCTTCCTTTGCCAAAGTGTCTGCTTCAACGTTCTCTTCCCTTGGGATTTGAACGAAATCAGCTTTCTTGAACTTTTTCACTAAGTGTGTCACCTTATTTAGGTATTTCTTCATTCGATCTTCCTTGGCTTCATATGTCCCATTCACTTGGCCTATCACTAACTAAGAGTCTCCTATGACGAGTATCGATTCCACTTCCACAGATTTGGACAATTCTAGTCCTTTAAGAAGAGCCTCATACTCGAATTTATTGTTAGTTGTTTGGTACTGTATACGAACCTTGTGTTTCAACTTATCTCCTTCTGGTGATTGCAAGATGACTCTTATTCCCCCTGTATGCAGTGTAGATGATCCGTCTACATGGACGATCCACTTTTTACTCTCTCCCATTCCGCCTTCATCCTCATAACCTGGTGTGAATTTGCGATGAAATCTGCCAAGGCTTGAGCCTTTATCGCACTTCTTGGTTTGTACCTGATGTCGAATTCACTAAGTTCAACAGCCCACTGGATCAGTCGTCCTGCGGCTTCCAGTCTATTCATTGCCTTTTTGAGTGGATGGTCTGTCATGACGTTGATGACATGAGCTTGGAAATAATGTCTCATTTTTTTGGAAGCTGTTATTAGAGCAAAAGCCAATTTCTCCATTAGCGGTTAGCGTCCTTCCGCTCCTCTAAGTGCTCGACTTGTGTAATACACGGGTTTTGTAATTTTCCTCCTTCTTTGATTAAAGTTGAACTCACGGCATGTGGGGACATCGCCAAGTACAAATATAGTTTTTCTCCTAATATGGACGGACTTAGCAGTGGAGCCGTTGTTAGATAGCGTTTAAGATCTTGGAAGGCTTGTTAACATTCGTCCGTCCATTCGAACGCCTTCTTGAGGACCTTGAAGAAGGGTAAACACTTGTCAGTGGCTCTTGATACAAACCTATTCAAGGCTGCAACTCGTCCTGTGAGGGACTGGACTTCCTTAATATTTTTTGGTGGTTCCATGTTCAGTATGGCCTGGATCTTATCTGAATTTGCTTCAATTCCCCTCTGTGAAACCATGAACCCTAAAAAATTTCCTGACGATACTCCGAAGGCACATTTGCTCGGATTCAGCGTCATTTTATATCTTCTGAGCGTTTCGAAGGTTTCCTGAAGATCGTCCAAGTGCCTTCCCTCGTCTAAGCTCTTTACAAGCATGTCATCGACGTACACCTCCACATTCCGTCCTATCTGTGGACAGAACATATGATTAACCAACCTTTGATAAGTTGCCCCTGCATTCTTCAAACCGAAGGGCATCACCTTATAACAAAACAGACCTTGACGGGTAACAAAGGAGGTCTTCTCTTGATCTGCCTCGTCCATTTTTATCTGATTATATCCTGAGAAGGCGTCCATGAAGCTTAGCAACCGATGACCAGCCGTGGAATTTATCAATTGATCAATGCGTGGCAAAGGATAACTATCTTTCGGGCAGGCCTTGTTCAAGTCAGTGAAGTCTACGCACATCCTCCACTTTCCATTTGCCTTCTTCACCATCACCACATTTGCCAACCAATCTAGATAATAGACTTCTCGAATAAACCCTGCTGTGGTTAGCTTTTGGACCTCTTCCTTGATAGCACTATCTCGTTCGGGGGTGAATACTTTTTTCTTCTAACAAATAGGCTTGGAGGAAGAGTTTACATTCAAACGGTGAGTAATTACACTTGGATCAATTCCAGTCATATCATAATGACTCCATGCGAAAACGTCGACACTCCTCTGGAGGAATTGAACGAGGTCTTTCTTTGTCTTCTCTTTCATACTTGTTCCAATTCTAGTAAACTTCTCAGGATCTCTTTCGTCTAAAGGGATGTCTTGAAGCGCTTCGGTGGGCTTCGCGGCAACCTTGCTCTCCTCAATGCTCATCATCTGCATGTGCTCGTCTATAGCCAACAAAGCTAAGTAACATTCCCTTGCTGCTAATTGATCTCCCTTTACTTGTCTTATCCCATGCTCCGTTAGGAATTTAACCGACAGGTGGTAGGTAGATGTTACTGCCTTCTAACTGTTTAGAGTTGGTCTTCCAATGATGGCATTATAGGAAGATGAACAATCCACCACGAGAAAATTCACTTCCTTGGATATTTACTGTGGGTATGATCCCACTACTACAGGTAGAGCAATGGTGCCCACAAGTTGTACCTTCATTCCTCCAAATCCTACCAATGGCGAATGTACCGGACGAAGCCGCTCCCGTCCCAGCCTCATTTGTTGGAAGGCGGGGTAATATAATATATCTGCTGAACTTCCATTATCTACCAACACCCTCCTGGTAGTGTACTCGGCTATGAGTAAAGTAATGACGATTGCATCGTCATGAGGGTGATGGATTCCTTCGGCCTATTCATCCATGAAAGAAATAGCTGGCTCGTCTATATCTCTCATCCTTGGGGATCGTCCAGAAAGCTGGACGTTCTGCACTGCCTTGAGATACGCCTTTTTTGACTTAGATGAATTGCCCGCTGAAGTGCCCCCTATGTTAACCCTTATTTCTCCAAGTGGGGGTCGTGATGATTCTTCCATCTTTCCCTTCAACTTCTCATCTTTGTGGTCCCTTCCAACGAGATGCCTCAGCTTTCCTTGTCTAATGAGATTTTCTATCAGCTGCTTCAAGTCATAACATTCGTCCGTGTCGTGCCTATGATCCCTATGGAAGCGACAATATTTGTTCTTGTTGCGTTTGTTGGGGTTTCCCTTCATCTTCTCCGGCCACTTCAAGGAAGGATCATCCTTGATTTGCATGAGTACCTGATCAAGTAGGGTATTTAGGGGCGTGTAGTGCTGATTCCTTCCTGAAGACGAAACCGTCTTCCTGCTATCTCGATCCTTCCTTTCTTCCGTTTATCCCTTCTTTGGGCGGGGCCCCTGTTCAAAGTGACGCATGGGATTTGCTTCTGTTTCCTCAGCTCTCTTCCTTTTCTTAGCTATGATTGCATCTTCTGCATTCATAAAATTTTGTGCTAAATGGACGAGTTCAGCCATTGTCTGCGACTCTTACTCGTAAAGCTTGTGGATGAATAAGTTTGAATTAAGCCCATTATGGAAGGCTGCCAATAGTAGTTTGTCATCCATCTCGTCCACAATCAGGGCTTCTCTGTTGAAGCGAGTGATGAAAGATCGCAAGCTTTCATTCTCTCCTTATTCTATGGTTAAGAGGCTGGATGAGGAATGTTTGTGTCTTTGCCCTCCAATGAAATTATTGACAAACAACTTACTCAACTCTTCAAAAGAACTCACCGTATTTGGGGGTATTTTACTGAACCACACTCGTGCTGGTCCTTTGAGGGTTATAGGGAAGGCCCTGCACATAATCTTATCCGGGACTCCCTGAAGATGCATCGCAGTCTTGAAGGTCGCGATGTGATCGCACGGATCGCGCGTCCTGTCGTATGAATCCAAGGAAGGCATTTTGAACTTGGCAGGCAGAGGGTGACTGTTGATGGAACTTACAAAAGAAGAGTCCGTACGATAAACTACGTCATCTACGGGATTCGCCCTTCTCATGTTCTCCTTCATTTCGTCCATCGCCTTCTTCATTTGATCCATCTCTTTCTCCAAGTGCGGCACCCTCCGTGAAGCGGTTCCCCGCGACTGATTCTCGAGTTCGGTATTCACTCAAACTTCTTGACTTTGGGCTTGTCCTTCCATGTGTCTTTCAAAGTGCAGCCTCCCTCTTCCAATCTCTCTAGTCAATTCTTGGTTCTGTAGAGTTAACTCCGCCATGGCGGCTGCCATAGACTGTATGTGTTGGATGGAAGGTGGCTGTGCGATGGCCACTGACTGGCGATCACGGTGGGGAACGCTAGAAGCATTCCTACTTTCCTGGTGGCCTGGGCTAGTGGCTCTTGATCTTGTCCGAACTATGCAGCCTTTTGTCGAAGGAAGACAAAGAATGAATTGAGCCTTCCCACAGATGGCGCCAACTAATAGTGGAATAAATCAATAGGCTGAATGTTTCGGCTTCGCTGGCTACCAGTTATAGTGAAGACCTGAAAGGAAGAATATACAATCAAAAGCGACCGGGGTTGACCGGCCAAAGCCCTTCCGTTGGTTAAGTTAGTTTCTTTCTCAAAGACTACATTGATTTTGGGGTAGTTATCTTAGGAAAAAACTTACCTTGATTTCATGTAAGCCGATCTTTATATAGGGAACCTTAGAGCGGTTATTCACTTTATAACTGTCCCAAGATTTGTGGGAGTCATTGGGCTTAGACATAACTTCCTCAACGGCTATAGAAGTTGCAACTGCCGAGGAAAGTTAAGCACTTGTGAGGAATTTGCGGTGACATGTACGGATTTCTTCATTGCTCTAGTTCAGATTCCAAAGACATGTAAGCGGGATCACTCTAAAATCTGTCATATGGTCATCCATATACTTCGTCTATGGACACCTCAGCGTCGTCCATATACTTCGTCTATGGACGACCCCTTCGTTTATAGATGCACGCTTGAATCTTTTACCTTTGTCTCATGGACGAGCCCTATGGACGATAAAGAGATGGTGACTTTAACTATCCCATCAATCCCTACGAGGCCCAATACGTGATTTTGGGGTCTCAAGCTCTATGAGACCCAATACACAGTCTTGGGCCCCTGTCTCCACTAGAAGTATATAAAAGATAATTTGTTGAGAAAATATACATGGAATAATTGGACACATTATAAAAGCAATACAACACAATATTTTATTTATTTTTATTTATTTCTTTATCTATCTATCTATCTATATATATATATATAAAAGATGTTATTAATATGGAGTATTAAATTGGTTAAAATAACATATAAAAAAAGAAGAAGAAAAATCCCATATTAAAACATAAATGATATAATGATATATTTTACATAAAAAAATAATATAAAAATACAGAGACATCATGTAGCACAGTCGAGGGGCAATAGACAAGCAGCAAAAAACCCCATTCACTTCAACAAAGCAATTTTGCTGCCTCACCAACTTTGCTTAATTTACCGAGCCGTTGAAAACAGGTTAACTGATTTTTAAAACCATGGTCAGGGCCGGCCCTAGGGTTAGGCCAATTAGGCCATTGCCTTGGGCCCCCTTACTAGAGAAAGCCCCAAATTTAGGGCAATTTTTTATATATATATTTTTTATATATAAATATTTTTGAGAGATATTAAAATATTTTAGTTTACATTTTTTTCACTATTAAGAAGGTTCAAAAAATTAAGTAACGTTAGAGATAAAGATAAGACAAATTTAAATAAATAAGTCTTACAAATAGACGTGTTACTAATCACAAGTAATTCAAATAAGAAAATGTTAAAAATACTATAACTTTTACTACATAACTTTTATTTATTTAATTATTTTAATACAAGATAAAAAATATACTCTAGCATAATTTAAGTGTATATGTAATATGTATGCGAAACCCTCCTCTAGAGATTTAAACTCGGCTATTGCCGCCCACACCCTACAAGAACTTATACTTGTAGAGTGATCATTGCACCAAGGGTGTGTGGTGGTCTCTATAACTTTTATAATTTGATGTGACAATGAATATGATAGGTGAATTTTAACAAACTATTGAATATATTTTTAAATGAATATTTGTGATTGGTGATACATCTTTGTAAATCTTATGTTGTAAATTTTATAATATTTCTAGTATTTTTTGTAAGTCTCATGTCATTGATCACATTCATTATAACATCAGTTTGTAGTAAAATTTGTTATAACTTTAGCATTTTTTTTTTTTAAAAATCATATTAAAAAGTAAAAAAAATGGATTAAAAAAAATAATTATATAAAATGCTAGTTAAATATTATTTAAGTGATAACAGAAAAGCCCCATTTGAAGATTTTGCCTTAAGCCTTTGAAATGCTTGGGCTGGCCTTGACCATGGTTCTATTAAAAAGAAAGCCAACGTACATTCAATGATTCAAATAACATCAAAAAAAAAAAAAATTTTATAATGTAATCCAACAATTACGCTGTAGTGTAAGTATAATCTCACAATACCTTTTGCTATGTTTTTGCCCTCAATTTATTTTGTGAAACTTACCAAGCAACATTTTATTTATTTTTATAATTCGGTATGTTTAGTCAAATACACGCACCTTTATTATTTGTTATAGAGTATTCTAGCGGGACAACAATTTTTTGTTATAGGACGTGTGGGGGTGAAAGGCCCAATATCAGGTAATGGACTGCGGGCCTGTCCGAGGAGTCCTGTACATCCGAGGACAGCCAATCCTGAGGAGTGTGCCCAGCCTAGCTCAATTCTAAAGTGTAAGTCACAGGAAAAGGATTGGTCCGAGAAGACTTACCTGTTCGGATTGTCAAAAGGGTTATCCAGATGAACGCTCCAATGCCAATCCTAGCTCCTCCAGAGAATTCCCTGACCAGTATGGGCAAAAAGGACAGGTGGCAAAGATCAGATATTAAGCAAATGGCTGCTACCACCGCATTTATGATCCTGCAGCTAACATCATGGCCGCATTAATGGGGAAAAGACCCCTGAACAGTGATCTTCATCTTTTACAGCTGCAGGTAAAGACTCCAGATAGAGGCTGATGGGACAAGTATCAAGAAAAGCCCACCTAACTGGGAGAGGGGAGCTGAGGCACGCATAAATAGAGCAAAAGAGAGAGAGAGATGGAGGACCATCAGAAGAAGGAAAAGAGCAACAAAGAGAGAAAAAGAAAGAGAGAAGTGTTCATTGTATTAGTCTAAACATACTCTTCGGACTGTGCCGAGAAGAACCTTGTATCTACCTTGTATTTCATCAACGTAAATTTGATCATAATTATACTTGGGCCATCAACCCATACATATTTAATCAAGTATTCTCCAGCCCACTCTCTTTACAAATTTATTTCAAGGATACTGTACACAGCCTGGGCCTCAATCTGTTCTGTTCGTAGGCCCAACCCGTAGATTCGTGTCCTTACAATTAGCGCCGTCTATGGGAAGATTACTATTGTATCTGTGAGTTGAGGCTTGAACCATGGTTAGATCAGGTTCTAACAGAGCGGAGTCAGATGGCTCCCAGCATATTGATCACTTCATGCATCTTAAGCGTGAAAGAGACCGCGAAGGGAGTGTGCACACGAATCGTACTAGGAGGAGTCGACATCGAAATGACAGTGACGAGTCTCATGAGGACATGCAACGTAAGATTGATCGTCTCAAGAAGAAGTTGTGCCACGTGCGAAGGAGGCGCAGTCTGTCTAGCAGTCCATCCATCACGGATGACTCTTATGACGATGATGACGATGCCAGTTACAGACATCACTCCAGGACACCCCCAAATGAGTCTTTCTCCCACGTAGAAGAGCCTCACCATAACCGCATGGGCAGAAACACGTCCTCAAGGGGTACTGGGAGCGATGCAATGAATAGGACACTCAACCAAATTTCCAAGTCACCCTTCACGCGCAGAATTGAAGGAGGAAGCCTTCCTCGGCGTTTTACTCAACCTACCTTCACTGCATACAATGGACGGACTGACCCCGTGGAGCATGTGAGCCATTTCAATCAAAAAATGGCTGTCCATTCTCGGAACGAGACTCTCATGTGCAAAGTGTTCCCCTCCAGTTTGGGGCCTGTAGCCATGAGGTGGTTTGATGGTCTCACGGCAGACTCTATTGGATCCTTTAGGGCGCTCACTAGGGCTTTCTGCTCTCGGTTCGTGACGAACACCAGGGTCCCTCGGCCACTGGACTCCTTGCTGTCCATGTCCATGCGGGAGCGGGAGACGCTGAAAACATACTCAGACAGGTACTGGGAGATATTTAACGAAATCAAAGGGAGTTTCGATGATGTGGCAGTAAGAACCTTCAAGGTCGGCTTACCAGCCGAGCACGACCTGCGGAAATCATTGACCAAGAAGCCGGTGAGAAGTGTGCGCCGGCTAATGGACCGCATCGACGAGTATAAGTGCGTCGAGGAAGATCAGCTGATCGGAAAGAGAAAGGCTAAGGTTATCCCTCAGGAGAGGAGGGAGTTCAGGTCGGACAGGTACAGTAACAGCAGGCCGGGGAGAGACTACAGTGTGCAGTCCGGGTCTGTTGCATCACAAGCAGTCCATGCCGTGTTCCGAGAACCAATCCACCAGATTCTGGAGAAAATTCAGAACGGGCCATACTTCAAGTGGCCAAACAAGATGGGGGGAGACCCCATGAAGCGCAACCAGAGCCTTCATTGCCAGTATCATCAGGAGCGAGGGCACACTATCGAGGGTTGCAGGACTCTGAAGAGTCATTTGGAACAACTTGCGAGGGAAGGAAAGTTACAGCAGTTCATCTATCGACCAAATAACTAGGAAGACCATATTAGGCCAAGGGCTTCTGGGAACACCTCATCAAGGCCCCTTTTGGGCACGATTAACGTCATCTTCGTGGCCCCCGGAAGAACTGGATCTTGCCCTTCTAGAGTAATGTCCATTTCTAGAACATCCGCCAAGGACACCGCCCAAGAGACGAAGCGGGCAAGGATGGAGGTCCGACCAGTTTTAAGCTTCTCGGACGAAGATAAAGTGGGGCCAGTACAACCCCATGACGACGCTCTGGTCATCACCCTTAGAATAGGGGGGTACGATGTGAAGAGGGTGATGGTTGATCAAGGGAGTGGGGCGGAGATCATGTATCTAGACCTATACAAAGGACTGGGCTTACGGCTTGAAGACCTGACAGCGTATGATTCACCCTTAGTCAGCTTTGATGGAAAGACCGTCATCCCTAAGGGTCAGATAAGGCTACCCGTACAAGCAGGGTCTGAAGTGGTCGAGGTGGACTTCATCGTGGTGGATTCATACTCTCCCTACACGGCCATCGTAGCTAGGCCTTGGTTTCATGCTTTGGGGGCCGTTTCTTCGACCTTGCACCTAAAGGTTAAATTCCCGTCAGAAGGACGAGTGGAAGAGATTGTAGGAAGCCAGCCTTTGGCAAGACAATGCCTCATAGCCGCCATTACACATCGGCCTGATGCCGAACCAACGACCACCACGATCGGGTACTCGTAGCAGTCAAAGTTCTTGATTCCCCCCAAAGCCGTAGAACCGACCGAGGAGCAATGTGAAAGACTGGAGAAAGTTGTCATTGGGAAGGACCCAGATAAGTTTTTCCAGATAGGGGCTCAGTTACCCCCTCAGGAAAAGGAAGAGCTGCTAACGTTCCTTAGAAGAAACATTGACGTGTTTGCCTGAAACTCTTACGAGGCCCCAGGAGTGGATCCCGGGTTCATCTGTCATTACCTTAATGTGAGCCCAGCTGCTCTCCCCAAAAAGCAGCCACCTCGGCGCTCATCCAGGGTACATTCTGATGCTGTTAGGGATGAAGTAAACAAACTCAAGAAGGCAGGGGCTATTAGGGAAGTCTTCTATCCAGAATGGCTGGCTAACACAGTGGTGGTGAAGAAGAAAAATGGGAAATGGCGTGTATGCTTGGATTTCACGGACTTAAATAGAGCCTGCCCAAAAGACCCTTTCTCCATGCCTCGGATTGATCAACTAGTAGATGCAACCGTAGGGCACCCGCGAATGAGTTTCTTGGACGCCTTCCAAGGGTACCATCAGATTCCCTTAGCCCTGAATGATCAAGAGAAAACAGCTTTCGTAACTCCCATTGGGAATTACCATTATAAGGTGATGCCATTTGGTCTGAAGAATGCAGGCTCCACCTACCAGAGAATGATGACAAAAATGTTTGAACCACTGCTGGGGAAATGCATTGAGATTTATATTGATGACATGGTGGTCAAAAGCAAGTTGGAGACCTCGGAAACATCTTTGAAATCTTAAGGAAACACAAATTACGACTTAATGCTTCAAAGTGCTCTTTCGGCGTTGGATCAGGAAAGTTTTTGGGCTATATGGTCACCCATCGTGGAATTGAGATCAATCCCGACCAGATTAGGGCGATCAACAGTCTGCAGCCTCCTCGAAACCCAAAAGAGGTCCAGAAGTTAACCGGGATGACTGCCGCTCTCAACCGATTCATCTCCAAGTCTGCAGAGAGATGTCGACCTTTCTTCCAGCTGCTGAACAAATGGAAGGGATTTGAGTGGAATGAATAGTGTGTTCTAGCTTTCCAGCAACTAAAAGAATACCTAACTCGGCCTCCCATCATGTCTAGCCCTGCAACGGACGAGGTCTTGTTCGCCTATATTGCTGTAGCCACCCATGCTGTAAGTTTGGTACTTATACGAGTCGACAATGGCATACAGAAACCTGTATACTACGTGAGTAAATCCCTTCATGAAGCCGAGGTCCGTTACCTACCACTCGAGAAGGCCATCTTTGCAGTAGTTCATGCCGCTCATAAACACCCTCACTACTTCCAATCACATACGGTTGTGGTCCTCACCCAACTCCCGCTCAGATCATTGCTTCGGAGTGCAGACTATACGGGAAGGATTGCTAAGTGGGGTATCATCCTAGGAGCTTTTGACATAAAGTACATGCCTCGCACCTCGGTCAATGGGCAGATACTGGTCGATCTTGTGGCCGATTTCACTGAGCCTATGTTGGAAGAGATTGCCGAGACAGTACACTTGGACAAAAATTCAGTTGGCCTAGTGTCAGTGCAAAAGCCTGCACCCTGGAAACTATATGTGGACGGTGCAGCCAACCAGAGAGGCTCAGGAGTAGGGCTAGTTTTGATATCTCCGGAGAATGTTGCCATCGAAAAATCCCTTAGACTAAACTTCCCAGCCACTAATAATAAGGCTAAATACGAAGCGCTATTGGTCGGAATGGCCATGGTCAAAAGAATGGGTGGGAGCATGGTAGAAGTGTTCTCGGATTCAGCGCTGGTCGTCGGCCAGGTCAAGGGAGAATTAGATGCACGTGACGAAAGAATGCAAAAGTATTTGAAGCAGGTCAAGCAATTGCAATCATGGTTCAAGTCATTTAACCTACAACATATTCCTTGGACCGGGAACACACACGCGGACTCTTTGGCCACTCTTGCAACCTCCTCGGCTCAAGGGCTACCTCGGCTTATCCTGGTGGAAGATGTACAAGGGTATGCCGAGGAAAAGGAAGGGCCCAACATCTATCAAGTTCGAGTAGGGCCAAGCTGGATAGACCCTATGGTGACCTACCTCAGGGACGATGTCTTACCAATGGACAAGGCTGAAGCCGACAAGGTACGAAGAAAAGCTCTTCGATTCTGGCTATCTGGAGACAGTAAGCTATACAAACGCTCTTTCTCTGGACCCTACTTATTGTGCGTGCATCCTGAAGCCACGAAGCTACTCCTCGAAGAGCTGCATGAAGGGATTTGTGGTAGCCACACAGGAGGTAGATCCCTAGCACACAGAGCCTTAACTCAGGGATACTAGTGGCCAAACATGCCAAGGGAATCACAGGAATATGTAAAGAAGTGTGACCAATGCCAAAGGTTCGCACCAAATATACATCAACTAGGAGGAGTTCTGAATCCTCTGACAAGTCCATGGCCTTTCGCTCAGTGGGGCGTGGACATTGTAAGCCCTTTTCCTAAGGCAGCCGGGAGTAAGAAGTACTTGGTCGTCGCAACAGACTACTTCACCAAATGAGTTGAAGCCAAGCCATTGGCAAACATCAGGGATGTAGATGTCCAGAAGTTTGTATGGAAGAATATCGTAATCCGGTTTGGAGTACCACATACTCTCATCTCGGACAATGGTCTTCAGTTTAATAGTAAAGCGTTCAGAAGATTTTGCTGTAAACTAGGCATTACGAACAGGTACTCCACTCCTGCGTACCCTCAAGGAAATGGCCAGGCTGAAGCAGTTAACAAAGTCATAGTAAGCAGTCTTAAGAAAATGTTAGATGATGCCAAGGGAAAATGGGTGGAAGAACTACCGCATGTCCTCTGGACCTACAGGACAACGCCTCGAAGATCTACAGGAGAAACCCCCTTCGCAATGACGTACGGTACTAAGGCTGTTATCCCCATAGAAACTGGGTTCCCTGCACTTAGAACCAGCTCATTTACCTCGGCCGACAATGACAAACTGCTGAAGAACAATCTGGACCTAGTTGCCGAGCATAGAGAAAACGCTGCGGTTCAGCTAGCCTACTATCAGCATAAACTCAAACAGAGTTATAATGCCAACGTCAAGCTAAGACCACTTGCACCAGGGGATTTGGTTCTACGGAAAGTCGTGGGCACAGCAAAAAACCCAGCCTGGGGAAAGTTAGGACCTAACTGGGAAGGCCCATATCGCATCCTATCAGTGGCCGGGATAGGGGCCTTTTATTTGGAAGATCTAGATGAGAGAGCTGTGTCGCACCCCTGAAATGTGAATAATCTAAAAAGGTACTATCGGACCACCTACCTTGGGTAAATTAACACCCCTAAGTGTTAAACAGAACCTTGGTCAGGCCTGGTCCCTCGGACCACCTAACTTGGGTAAATTGACATCCCTAAGTGCTCAACAGAACCTTGACCATGTCTGGCCTCTCGGACCACATGCCTTGGGTAAATTAGCAATTTTTCTTCACTTTTCTAAATGTTGTACAGAATCTCAGGCGTGCCTAACCCCTCGGATTATACACTCAAAGTCATATCACCATAACACACGTATCACTTAGAACTATGCAGAAGTTTAATCTTTCATATTCACTCAGATTGCGTACTCTAAGCTATTGTTCTTATTCAATTCTAACGAGTCAACAATAAGACAGCCGATTGTGCTTGCTTGAACTCATACTCGTTTGCTGAGATAGAACTAAATTAATTAAAGGTCTTTGATGTGAACATTAAGGCTTTGTGTTGCTATTTTAGTATGTGAACTTAGACTTTTCACAAGCAAATAAATAAAATCGAAAATAGCTAAAGTTAAGTGAAATATTTTCATTGAATCATAAAGTTGGAGTACATTAGTCCGACATACAAAATAATTGCTACATCGATTAAAAAAAAAAAAAAACAAACAAAAAACAAAAGAAACAAAAAAAAAAAGAGAGCTAACAACTACAACAACTAACAATCCTAATCCTAAGCCCATTTTGTCTAAGAGGGAGGGCTGCTTGTTCCACTTGGCTCTACTGCAGATGTTCCGGCCTCGACCTCCGAGGGAGCTGCGTCCTTGGCCTTACTAGCATCCATAACGACAGAAGAAACATCTGGAGCTACTTCCCCAGTTGGGGCAACTTGTCCCTCCTCAACCTCCTCGGCGGCCTCATGAGGAACAAGCGCCAGGATTGTTTGCTCCGGAGCTTGAGAAGATAAGGGGGCGGGGTCAGCCTGGTTTGGATCAAGGTAGGAATGATAGTATATCCTCCCCGGCTGCCTGAGGTCCGAGTCAGCTGGGACTCCTGCCAAGTTCAGGGCTTCCTCCTACGTGAACTTACAGTAGTCCTTACATACTTTGGTGACCTCTTCCGCCAGCCTTATCTCTGTCTCTTCAATGCCGCAGATGTACTCAGCCTGCTTCCCAGCCTCAGCAGCTCCCAGAGCCTCTCTCTCTGCCTCCTCGGCCTTCTCAAGGCTGGCCTTGAGCTCTAGGACCAGCTGCCTTTGGGTTGCCAGCTCTATTTCTGTAGTATATTATTTTTTCCGTTGGTCCTTGGCCTGATCCTGGGCGCTCTTGAGGCCAGCCTCGGCGCTTCGTCTCTCCCTCTCTTCCGTAGTTAGCTTCTTGGCTAACTCCTGTGTTTCTTTTTTTAGAGACTCCATGTCTCTCTCCACTTCAAGGCGAGACTGGGTCTCGGTCCTAGCCAAGCTTCGGGCGTCCCTGATCCAGTCCTCGGCCACGTAGACTTGTTGTGTGAGCTGCACAGAAAGAGAGACAAAATTGTATCGTTAACAATATAAAGGAAATACATAGTACACACCTAACCTAATCTGCTATGCAGTGAGGTGATCAAAAACTTATCATGGCTAGGTCTCTCTTCATTGACATGAACAGGTCGGCTTGCCAGCACGACCTCATCGTGTCCATGTCTTTGGGCAAAAGGAAAGGGCGCTCCAGGGCCTCGGCAATGTAGCCTGAGCGCCCCCTCTGGAATTCCCTAATGGAGGCGGTGGAGGGAATGGGCGTGCCATCCAAGTCTAGCCTCGGGGCCCAGGCTGGTGGTTGCTGGATGTCTGTGGCATGGGTGTCTCCCCTCTGCTCGGATGAGGAGGACATCATGTCGTCTCTCCCCCCTTTTTGCTGCTTTGCCCCTTTTTGTGGTGGAGGGGGCAATTCACCCTCCTCGGCATCCAGCTCCACGACTGGCCTCTTCCTCTTGAGATTGGGCATGGGGAGAAGGCCGAGTCCAGTCGCAGGAGGAGGAGGAGGTGGGGGTAGTTGAGCCGGTTCTTTCCTTTTGGGCGCCTCCTTGAAGGGAGCACCCTTTTTCCTTCCGGCAATAAGGTTCTTTAACCCCGCCCTTGGCTTTAGCGGCATATCGTCCTCTTCTTCCTTGGAGCTTTCGAATTCTGGAGTATCCTGAAGCTTGCCCTGCACCTCTTCTTCACCGTCAAAGCGGAAGCCATCTATCTCTTCCTCTAAGGACAGCAGAGGCGAAGCAGACCTTTCCCTTCTAACAGCGGGTTGAGGAGCAACCTGTCGGATTGGCCACTCAACGGGTGGAAGATCTCTCTTGGCTAGAAAGCCCGGTTGCGAAACGTCAATTTGGTTGATTCTTTTATCGCCTGCTCGGATGGAATTGCCGATGTCCAGAAAGCTGTCCGTCAAAGGAATGAAGTCCAGTATAAGGTGGACAACGCGTAATTGGCCGTCTGTGTGCACACACACCTCAGACCTTAGAAGCCTGTTGAGTCCCGGCACGTTCACAAGGCTAAGGTGTGGGGCGACGAACTTCCTATCTGCAATTACGACACAGAACATGGAATTAGATACATCATTTCAAAACCAGATGATAAAACAATACGGAAAAGTGAAGCCTAAAACCTAGATTCTAGGTTAGCTCAATCTAATCCTAAAGCATCCCACCTGGCTTCCCCTCCTTGGTCGGGCAATGGTGACCGTCATGCCATGCTCTAGAGACGACGACGAAGTCGTCCTTCATGCCCTTGTTAGACTTCGGAAGGCACGACACCATCTTAATGATGGGAGATCGGGATTTCAAGTAGTATCCCCCGTCGACCTGGGAATGACACTCTTACATATGTATGACATCGTGCCAGGTGAGCTGCAGATCAATCATCTCATTAAGGGCATCGACACAGTCTAAGACCCTAAACAGGTTGGGAGCACATTGGTGCGGACACAACCTATGGTTCCTAAGATATTCCCGGGTCACCGTGCCCATAGGAATGGTCATCCCTCCTTCCAAGAAGGCTATCACGGGAATGACCACCTCACCGGCTTTCCTATGAGTGATGATGTTTTCCGGCGGGCAGTAGCGAAGACTAACCCCCTCAAGTATATGGTACTTTGCCTTAAAGAGCTCTACAGCCACAGATGTATCAACTAAGTTCTTAAACCTACCCATGTTGATGTGTAAAGAAACGCTAAGGGAGTCGCCTAAGACGAGAAAATGTAAAAAGGAGAAAGCCGAGGTGCTCGGCCGAGGAGAAAAGAACTTAGAGGCCAGGCACTTACAGAAGTAATTAGTACTTCTGGTTCGAAAATCTCTTAAAACACCTAGGATTCTTTGTTAGAATGTCCTCGGACTACTTAAAACCAGTGAACGTATGTTGGCAAGGATGCTAAGAATGCTGGAGTGCTTGAAAGTATGCAAAATGAGAAAAACTACCTCCTAAGAGCCCTTTTTATAGTAGGCGAAAGTAGGAGGGAGTTATCTCGCTCGAAATTTTACGAAGAAATCCCAACCGCACAATCTACACCTCGCTGTTGATCAAGGAGACAGAGCGCCACCTAGAGTAATAAATGACGCGTTACGACTTCCGAAGCGTCTTTGGAAATTGAAAGTCTCGCGAAACAGCGCCTCCACGTGGATTAGTTAGGGGGTTCGATGGAATTCACCCCTGAAAAAGTCAAAATCCCGTCCTTCTCCTCGGATAAGAGGGAAAGTCGGAATTTTAAGGGGCTATTGTGGGGGTGAAAGGCCCAATATCAGGTAATGGGCCGCGGGCCTGTCCGAAGAGTCCTGTACATCCGAGGACAGCCAATCCTGAAGAGTGTGCCCAGTCTATCTCAATTCTAAAGTGTAAGTCACGGGAAAAGGACTGGTCCGAGAAGACTTGCCTGTTCGGATTGTCAAAAGGGTTATCCAGATGAACGCTCCAATGCCAATCCTAGCTCCTCTAGAGAATTCCCTGACCAGTATGGGCAAATAGGACAGGTGGCAAAGATCAGATATTAAGCAAAAGGCTGCTACCACCGCATTTATGATTCTGCAGCTAACATCATGGCTACATTAATGGGAAAAAGACCCCTGAACAGTGATCTTCATCTTTTACAGCTGCAGATAAAGACTCCAGATAGAGGCTGATGGGACAAGTATCAAGAAAAGCCCACCTAACTGGGAGAGGGGGGCTGAGGCACGCATAAATAGAGCAAAAGAGAGAGAGAGATGGAGGACCATCAGAAGAAGGAAAAGAGCAACAAAGAGAGAAAAAGAAAGAGAGAAATGTTCATTGTATTAGTCTAAACATACTCCTCGGACTGTGCCGAGAAGAACCTTGTATCTACCTTGTATTTCATCAACGTAAATCTGATCATAATTATACTTGGGTCATCAACCCATACATATTCAATCAAGTATTCTCCAGCCCACTCTCTTTACAAATTTATTTCAAGGATACTGTACACAGCCTGGGCCTCAATCTGTTCTGTTCGTAGGCCCAACCCGTAGATTCGTGTCCTTACAGGATGTTCTTGTGGGACAGCAATCACATACCCATCGGGCAAATTCAACCCCAATTTTAAGAGCAAGAACGAGAATACCATAAAGTTTGAACTTTATACGCCAGTGAAAAAATCAGGGAAGAAGAGGAAGGAAGGGACTAGGGAGGGATTAATAAAAAAGCCAACCAAATATGTGAGATATTTTATTAAAAAATTCAACCCCAATTTTAAGAGCGTGGACTAGTGCTAGTAGAAGCTGTAGTGCATAAAATTTTAACTTTATACTAATCCAGTGAAATAGACAGGAAAGATGAAGAAGGAAGGGTCCCATAAAAAAAAAAAAATGATGATGAAGGAAGGACTTGAGTTCGAAAGTATGTAGATTATAGAGTGGGTGACGCATTAATAGACAAAAAAAAGAAATGGTTGACGGATCTTTTTTTTTTTTTTTTTTGGTCTTAAATAGGAGAAATTATAACGTTCACGTGGTGGACAAGTGATATGGTTTACCATTCCATTAAAAGACTCACATTTGTTTAAAATTGCTGAGTTGAAAATTTTTTTAAAACACCGACTCAGCAATTTTAAACTAATGAGAGTTTTTTAGTGGAATAATGGACAAATGATGTGGTCCACCAAAAGACTGTATTACTTCTCCTTAAATAGTGATATTACTTGCATGAAATCGACGTATAAAATGCAAAATCTTAAGAGCAAGAACGAGAATACCATAAAGTTTTAACTTTATACGCCAGTGAAAAAATCAGGGAAGAAGAGGAAGGAAGGGACTAGGGAGGGATTAATAAAAAAGCCAACCAAATATGTGAAATTTTTTATTAAAAAATTCTACCCCAATTTTAAGAGCGTGGAGTAGTACTAGTAGAGGCTGTAGAGCATAAAATTTTAACTTTATAGTAGTAGTTTATACTAATCCAGTGAATAGACAAGAAAGATGAAGAAGGAAGGGTCCCATCAAAAAAAAAAAAAAGATCCGTCAACCACTTCTTTTTTTTTTTTGTCTATTAATGCGTCACCCACTCTATAATCTACATACTTTCGAACTCCAGTCCTTAGTTTATACTAATCCAGTGAAATAGACAGGAAAGATGAAGAAGGAAGGGTCCCATAAAAAAAAAAAAATGATGATGAAGGAAGGACTTGAGTTCGAAAGTATGTAGATTATAGAGTGGGTGACGCATTAATAGACAAAAAAAAGAAGTGGTTGACGGATCTTTGTTTTTTTTTTTTTTGGTTTTAAATAGAAGAAATTATAAGGTCCACATGGTGGACAAATGACATGATCTACCATTTCATTAAAAGACTCACACTTGTTTAAAATTGCTGAGTTAGAAATTTTTTTAAAACACTGACTCAGCAATTTTAAACAAGTGAAAATTTTTTAATGGAATGGTAGATAGATAACGTAGTCTATCAAAAGACTGTATAATTTCTCCTTACATAATGATATTACTTGCAGGAAATCGACGTATGAAATGCAAAATCTTAAGAGCAAGAACGAGAATACCATAAAGTTTTAACTTTATACGCCAGTGAAAAAATCAGGGAAGAAGAGGAAGGAAGGGACTAGGGAGGGATAAATAAAAAAGCCAACCAAATATGTAAGATTTTTTATTAAAAAATTCAACCCCAATTTTAAGAGCGGGGACTAGTAGTAGTAGAGGCTGTAGAGCATAAAATTTTAACTTTATACTAATCCAGTGAAATAGACAGGAAAGATGAAGGAAGGGTCCCATCAAAAAAAAAAAAAGATGAAGGAAGGACTTGGTTCGAAAGTATGTAGATTATAGAGTGGGTGACGCATTAATAGACAAAAAAAAGAAGTCGTCGACGGATCTTGTTGAAAGATGAAGGAAGGACTTGAGTTCGAAAGTATGTAGATTATATGAGAAATTATAAGGTTTATATAGTAGACAAGTGATATGGTCTACCGTTCTATTAAAAGACTCACACTTATTTAAAATTATTGAGTTGGAAATTTTTTTAAAACACTAACTCAACAATTTTAAACAAGTGAGTTTTTTAGTGAAATGGTAGACAGATGACGTGGTCCACCAGAGAACAGTATAATTTCTCCTTAAATAGTGATACTACTTGCATGAAATCGAAGTATGAAATGCAAATCTTAAGAGCAAGAACGAGAATACCATAAAGTTTTAACTCTATACGCCAGTGAAAAAATCAGGGAAGAAGAGGAAGGAAGGGACTAGGGAAGGATTAATAAAAAAAGCCAACCAAATATGTCAGATTTGAGTTCGAAAGTATGTAAAGTGGGTGACGGGTCTTGTTTTTTTTTTTTTTTTCTTAGATAGTGATATTCCAGGCATGAAATCGACGTATGCCAAATTCAACCCCAATTTGTAAGAGCACGGACTAGAATAGCATAAAATTCTAACCTTATATTCCAGTGAAATAGACAGGCTAGGGACGATTAAAGAAGGAAGCGTCCCATAAAAAAAATAAAAAAAAAAAGATAGGAAGGGACTAGGGAGGGATTAATAAAAAAGCCAACCACATATATGAGTTTGAGTTCGAAGGCATGTACAGTATACAGTGGGAGACGCATTAATAGACAAAAAAAAAAAAAAAAAAGTTGATTCCTTGCATGAAATCGACGTATAAAATGCAAAATCTTATGTGCCTCTTCATCCCTCAATCCGTAATCTCCTTAAACTTCTTAAAACCCTCAATCCGAAATCTCCATCCTCTTCTCATGGCAGACACAGAAGAAGTCCCTGACAGGCTTCCCAGAAGCAAGAAGGTTAAAAAGAAACCTAAGTTCAAGAGTATCAAAAAGATCATTGCAAGTGATGAGTTCAGAATCGCTCCAGATTTGGGCTTCAACGGGTGTGTACCTCACTCTTCATTGCATTCTCTTCTTTAAAAAAATAAAAACTCTTTCTTTGCATTCTTGGCACAGAATCTCAATTCTTAAAACTCTTCATTGCATTAATATTGTTAACATCTTGAGATTCTTGACACTTGCGCTATGTAAATGATCAAGATGGCTATTGGATGTGATCCAAGAAGCAACTTTGTATTGGGCTATTGTTAACATTGCCTTATTTATTATTATTTTTTTTTTTGTAGGGGTGGTTCTGTTTTAGAAAGATATGGCTTGCATCCTTCTCATATGGATAATCTGAAAAGTTTCCGTCCAATTTTGGAAAAACAAAAAGAAGAATTGATTAGTCTCTTAAGGTCTACAAAGAATGATGAAAAATTAAGGATGATATTGATTAATCAAAAGGATAGTAACTTTGAATTGGATACTTGTATCAGTTTTATCGCGATTTCAATGGGCTTAATAGACGAGCCCAAATTACCACTAGACGAAGAGGCTGAAGAGGCCTTATTAAAGCAGCCGGAGTTATTTCAGGTAGAAGCCGCCACTGAAGATGACGACCCCAAATTCACAACTGAGCACCCGGTGATAGCTGATACTAGTGCTGAGTCTGAAAGCAGTGGGGGAATTGAGAGCGGTCTGATGGCTTTGATCAAGAACTTAGAAGAGCAGATGGCATGTATCACAGATCTGATTCGCTTCTTAGAAGTGGACGGGAGTACAAAGGATGAGATGGGTCTGGTGATTATGAGGCTACGTGATTTGTTGGAAAATGAGAGCAAGAGAAACATTCCGTTTCTCTTGTGTGAGATTGGATCGCGGTTATCAGTTATGGGTTCAGTGCAGGGAATTCGAGAGTGTAGAGCCCCAAGCAGCTAATTTCTGTTGCTGATAGCTTATTTTACAAGTTGAATTTAGTATTCCTTACAAGATGATTATGGTTACAGATAGTACTACTTGCCGTTGAGGCACTAGCAATGGGGATGCCAGGATGGTGTTGTGTTTGGGCATTGTATAAATTGCTGGTTATATAATAGCAAAAATAGTGAGCAGTTAATATAATAAAATTAAACCCAAACTCATAGATTTTTGGGTTAAGTAATGTTTCTCTATGTTATATTAATTTTTCTCTAAAACACTTTAATAACTATAACCGTAGATACATTTGTTTTGGCTTTATATTCTGTGTTAAGCTATTTCATCGGGTGAGGTATTGCAACTTGATCACAATGCATAAAGGATGGTATGTGACCTGATCATAGTACGTAAACGATGGTTATGTCTTTTTTTTTTTTTTTTTTTGTTCACAAAGAATTGTTAAATGCTAAGTCTAGGAGGTTGCTGTGCAATGAGAGAATGGCAAGGGGTGCTGGTATATAAAGTGGTGATTAGCGTGCGGAGGATCTTCAAGTGCTTTAAAAGGGACTCTCAAGTGATTTTTTATTTTTACTTTATAAGCCCACAAATGGATAAATACTACTTAGTATTTAGGCAACCCGGAGACAACTGCTAAATGCTAAGTTTAGGTTTTAAAAGTAGAAAAATTATTATATATTTTGGGGGTATAATTTCTCCTCTGAGAGATGAGTGTTACCTGCCATCATAGATTCACACGAGGTGCGAGGGGGATTGTTTTCAAGTGTTTTATGGAACCCTTACATAGATTAACACGTGGCCATACTTCGTCAAATTTCAAACGGTTTGTGTGTGGATGTGTTAACAAATCATATAGAGAGTGTAAATTAACAAATCAATTCCCAATCATAAGTTTATAGAGAGTGTAAATTAACAAATCATACGTTTGTGCGTGGATGTGTTCATATTTTAAGCTAGCCTTATACTTTGGCTACATCAATAAGGGTTTTATACCATTACTAACATATATACATATGTTAGTAAACCATTTTAGAAAACTTTTTATGAAAAAATAAAAAAGTAACTAACTGATTTGACAGTTTTTTTACTTTTCCATTGAAAGTTTTTTAAAATGGATAGTTAATATATGCCCTTAAAGCATACATTATCTGAACCCTATCAATAATTCACAAATACATAATATTATTAAATATGTGCATAAACTTCAAAGTGAGATAAATGAAAAATTCTGACATTAAACCAAAAATAAAAAGAACCTTAGAACATGTGCAAAGCGTGCAATGATACTAGTTATGGATAAAGAACTTGGGAAATAAGTTGTGTCACATATTTTGTATAGTAGTCATCATAATTAATTGGCATATACGTAATGGACCATAATGTTGCACATTGATGATGATTTCTGATTTTAATTAACACTAGTTAGGGCAGCACGTGCAAGTCATGTGCTTACCATGGTGTAAGAGTAGTGATTAAGGTCAATTCTGAATTTTATTTATATCACTACATAAAGATAGAAATCATTTGTTTTTTAAAGTACAAAGAGATTTACATTAATCAAAAGAGACATTAATTTTAAAAATTTTGATAATAATGTCATATAAAGTTAATCTCATTCATATAAGAATTTTGAACACACACAAAGTTAGGGTAGCTATTTAACATATAAATATCTATTTACTATAATAGTTTTTTAGTACCTATTTGCTAAAAGCAATATATCCACTCACTAAAAACTTATAAGAATGGTAATGAATATCATCATCTTCCAACAATAAGCAACTGAGTTCTAATAGGATAATAATAATAATAATAATAATAACAAAAGGCATGTGTCATTAAATTTTCCATTAGATAAATTATAAGTTTCAAAATTTTAAACCTAGATAATCAATGTTCTTTGGATAACAAATAAAAAACCTTATATCATTATTCTAACTCTTCAAGCATTACAACCATCTAAAACTCAAAATACGATGAAGAACTTTGGGATGTTAAAATTTAGTGGGAGTATTTTAAACATTACACAATAAAATATTTTAAGAATCATAAGCTTTTATTAGGGTTTAACTGAGAGAATAACATTATGACATATTTGCTCTTTTCCAAATTATAAGTAGTAGGTTGTTACATGTTGTTATTGATGGACAAAAAGTAATTTCATTGGTAAAGTTAAATTAGAATCAATAACAATTTACAACCTATGATTTGTTATGAAAGTGTTATGAAAAATGTTGTGGATGTAGCAATTCTTTTTTCACAATACCTTATTTTTAGTTGTGGTTGGTTCCAATATGATATTTTATTATTTTATTTTGAACTATGAAAAACTAGCACCTAAACAATTGTAAAATTATTGTGCCAATTTGTTGTATTAATATTTTATTATTCAGTGAAACATTGCGAATTGAACAAACTAAAAATAACATAGCAAAACTATTGCAGCTTAACGCATTCACGAAAAATAAAAAAAAATAAATAACAGTGAACAGTGCAAATTGAACTATTAAAAAACATTATAGCTACTACTGTAGCTTTAAGAATTTTCTCTTTTTATATATAGATATAAAGAATTTCCCTCTCGTTCTGATGCAAGCCTCTCACACTTAGTCTGTTTCTATAAGGAAACCCTTAGTTTGCTCCCTCTTTTGACGTCGTTGCCATAATCTCAATAGAATAGACAAAGCAGTTTTAGAAAATTACACCTCACAAAGGAGGAAGAGGAAGATATTGCTATTATAACCATAAGCAGGCCAGAACTACTTGAGGATTGCACTCTTAGTCTCTTTGGTAAGTTGTTAGCGAATTGTCAGCAAAACCGAAGAGCCTTCAAGAATACTTTAAAGGCGGCATGGAAGCTAGGATCTGATCTGAGAATCGTGGAGGTAGGTAATAATATTTTTCAGTTTAAGTTTAGTTCTATGTATCAGCTGGAGTGGGTTGAGAAAAATGGACCATGGAGCTTTGACAACAATCTGCTCCTCTGTCGATGGAGGAAAGGGCTAACAACAGCCAATATCATGTTCACACACAATCCTTTTTGGGTCCAAGTTTGGGGCTTACCTTTTGAGCTCATGTCTAAAGCAGTTGGTAAAGAAATAGGATGTGAATTGGACAAAGTCATTAAGGTGGACAAGCATTCTTGCCAAGCAGATCAAGCCAAATTCATGAGAGTGAAAGTAGAGTTACCGATTGACAAAACCGCTGAGAAGGGGTGGGTATATAGCTAGTGAAGATGGAGTAAGATTATGGATCACTTTTAAATATGAAATGACAAGCCAAAAATGTATTGACCCCTTGTGATGAATTAATTGAATAATTAGCCAAGTTTATTAATTAATCAAATTAATATCCAATTGTACGTGGCAGCACAAACAAATCACCAAATAACTAAATGCAACGAAAATTAAATGACATAGGTGATTTGTTTATGAATGGGAAAAACCTACACAGCAAAAACCTCACCGGGTGATTTTAAGGTCACCACTCTCAAGAATTCACTATTATCACAACAAACGGTTACAAGTAAAGGAATCTCAATATTTTATACCAACCTACAGTTGAACCCTTACCCCAATACCCAATTGAACTTGTTCTGTAGTGACAATCTCTCCTTTTCAATGTACGGCTCCCAGTACGTGACTAACCAATTGCGCGGATCCTAGAATGCGACTTGATCACCAACTAGAGAAGGATGTTAGCTGTAAAATTCTTCAGTTCATCACACGATGAAGATCATGAAGTTGCTTGGTCACAAAACCCTATAGTGTACAAACACACATCTTCTTCAAGAAAAAGATGAAATACGACAAATTTTGTCTCCGGTAACAATTTGCATAAACAAAACTTTGTTTCACACTCGTGCAACCTTTTACGGCCCTTAAAATAATCTTTATATATATTTAGGATTATGAGAAAAGAAAGCCCAAACATATATTCATGAATTGGGTGAAAAATAGTCCTAAAAAACTGAGTTTCATAAACCTCGACAGATACCCTATCTATCGAGCTAACTGTCGAGCCATGGACTTAAGTAGCTTTTAAACCTCAATAGATGCTAGCTGTCGAGCTTTAAAATCCTGCACTTTCTTCCTTGATTCTTGGACAGACTTGCATAGTTTTAACACTTGGACTTGAAACAAAGTTTCTTGGAGTACTAAACCCATCCTAGATCTACCAAATTACAAGTAAAGTGCGTTTTATCAAAGGATTAGCCAATTACATAAAACTAGCTTTTAACTTGTGCAAATGCACGGGATTTTTATTTCAATTTTTTAATAAATTTTTTTGTATTTTTATGGCATTTCAAAAGTATTTTTATAGCATCTCAAAAGTATTTTTCTTTCTTATTTAACATCAAAAATAAATCAAATCATACTTCATCATAATAACATACATTAACACACTTTAAATAAGGGGAACATATTAAACTTAAAGTAGTGGAAAAACAAATACCTTTCTTCATAACATCATACAAATTTAGATTCATAGCTCAAAATAACATTTATAATCCTAAAATAAACCAAAAGTCAAATTGTTTAACCCCTTGTTTATGGACTTCATGCTTTCTCTCTTAAAAGTCTTATGGGTCTAATGTTGCGAGCATCCAAGCCATTGATGATCTTTTTGCATACCTGGACATATCAGAAGTTTCAAAAAAAATATGTTAAATTGATTTCAAACAAATAACACATACAAATGCAAAATTACTTCTACCATCTAAAATATAAATCACATGAATCAGTGTTAGCTTATCATTTCTTTTTCCTTTAAACCCGTCTAATAAAAATCTCTAAATCAAAAAAAAAAAAATCAATTATTTTTATGGTAAGCATTAAATGTAGCTTGCCCATTTAAAAAAAAATCAATTATTTTCTTGCCCATTTATCCAATCTGACAATAGGTAAATTATCACTATTTATATTTCCCAAATATCATTATGATTTTAATTGCCTCATTTGCAACAAATAAATGTCCTAACACCGCCAACAAACCAATGTCCTAACACCCAAACACAAACCCACGACTACCCAAAGTATACCAATGTCTGCCTTAAGGGGTTTCTCTTTGCAGTCTTGGAGGTAAGAAGGTGGCAGGAAACCGGACGTTGGCAGAAAGCTATCTCAACAGTGGTGGTGGCACTATATCCACAACTATCTCAAATAATATCATGGTCCCTCTGCAACGAAGGCTTCCACAACTTCAAAGCTATTAGGAAATATAATTTTCTAGCTCATTGGAATTCAGCCGGATATGCCAATGAGCTTAAGGAACAAAACAATAATTATTAGAATATTATTGTACCTATTTTGTATAAAAGAAGTACATATATAAAGCATCTTTGCAGTTTCTTTTAATGTAAACTATTGGAAAATTTTAGTTATGATCGAATGTATTCTACAGTGTGAACCTCAAAGAATAGGAGGTGCCCTCCAACCAAACATGGTCTACTAAATGAATTACATGCAAACTTGCAAATTTAATAGTCCACTCATTGTCAGTTTTGTTAATACAATTCACACACCAGCAACCATAAAAGTACAATAACAAAACACATTGTCCGCAATTGTCTACCATTAAAACAAAAGTTTAAAGTACCTAATCCTGGTTATTATGCAAATAAAGTGAAAGGCAATAAAAATTTTTAGTAGAAAATATGAAAGAAAAGCCAATTGGCAGTAACAAAAACTTATTATAGCATTAAAGAGAGGGTTGACCCGTATTAGACTCCATACAACACACTTGCCTTGACAAATAAACATTTACCACCTCCAAGACTTTTACTATATTAAACAAAAATGAAACACAGCTTCTCCCATAAATCAAAGTTGCATTTCTTTCCATTCGAGTTTCACTGATTTTTTGCAAATAAATTTTGGCTCTAGGGAATATTTTTCCTATTAATGAAGCAGTCCTATCTAGTAAGTTCTCTGCTTATCTTCCTTTTGAAGATAAATATATTCCTTTCTCAAAAGATAAATTTGTGTTAACTCTCATAATTAGTCTTAAACCACATCCACTTAAAGCAAAGTAGCCACAAAAGGTAAAAAATAAATCCTCTTGGGACTTGGGAATATGGATATTAGTATTACACATTTGTGGTGTATGATTAGCATACAAATTGATCACAAAGTTTCATAATTTAAATACACATCTTACTTAGTCATAAAGCCATATTTAAGATAAGACATTATTTTTTTTTTTCTATAATACCAAGATTGTACCATACATAATTAATTGGCAATGAAAAAATGAAACCACAACCATACACACCCCACAAAATTTAGTTTAGAATTCAGAAAGTTACATGTCAGAGATTATAGTATAATTCTGAAAAGTGATATAAACAGAGTCCCCTGTTATCTCAGAGTAGCATCTTTGGTTTCTGAACCTCATTTTTATTTACATATATTAATTTATATGTTTTATTCACGTAAATTATTTTTTGGCATCAACTGAGTAGGGCCTCAGTTTATGAACTGAATCCAGATCAGAATGCACCATAATCTTTAAGAAAATGACAGGAAACTCACAAATAATTTTTTTTTTTTTGAAGGTTAATAACTATTCCTGTAACATAAGATCAATAGGATGCAAATTGAAACCAAACATACATAGTCAATTACTTGGCATGCAAACAAAGCATGAGATAAAATGACATTTTTCCTTTCAATATGATTAGAGAGTAACAGTACCTTGCCAACCATGATCTCATTATGATGATCTCTGTAAATATCTGCAGTATCAAAGAAGGTTATACCCCTTTGAAAAGCTTCCTTTATAACAGAGCATCCACCTTCATGTGATAAAGGAGCATTTAGTGTTAGGTTCTAAGGAATTAGGAACTAATGTATTAGAACTTCATTTTGTAATATTGGCAAACTATGATCAAAACGTTTTTAGTCTTGTTTAGACTTGCTCAAAGTATGAGGTTTTTATGTAAAGTTGGAATCGAGTTACTACAGAAATTACTGTGCAATTCTGCCTGGCTCGATCGATCGAGAATTAGACTCGTTCGATCGAAAGTCGTGCAGATTGTTTTTTCTGCAGGATTTCCAACGCAGCCCAAGCCCATTTGATGTGTAGAGTTTTATGTTTTGATCTAAGTATAAAAGGGAAAACCCTAGCCATGTTTTTAGTGTTCTGAATATTGTGTGTCTGAATCTTATTTGTGAGATGTAGAGGTGTTTACCTTCACATACACTTAGGGTTTCCAAACTCAAGATTGATGTCAAGAGCTTGGTGATCATTCAGTTGTAGAATCAAGAACTTCAAGATATACAAGCAGGTGTGCTTGTGCTTTGCTAAGAATTCAAGGAAAGAAATAGTCCGTCAACTCAGAGCTGTCACGTGGTCGTGGTAATAAGTTTCCTACTCGAGGTAGCAATAGGATGTTAGTGATCTAAGTCGCTATTGTGTAAACTTCAATTCTTTCATAATGAATTCGGTTTTACCTTGAGGATAGCTAGGTTAAATCCTCCCCAGGTTTTTTACCGGTTTGGTTTTCCTGGGTTATCATATCGTATGTTATTTATTTTTTGCACTTTTGCATGATATGATATATTTGTGTTAACCTAGAATTGCTTAATTTACCTAAGTTAATCACTTGGCTAAATATCTAGGTTAATCTGTTTGGGTTTAAGGGGTCTAAACTTCTTACATTTAGTATTCCAGAGAGTCCGCCGCATCTAAAGCCCAATCTTGATACCTACACCCAAAAAAGGAAACCACAATAAGACCATTGAGGTGGTTTCTTGCAAGTAAAACTCATACCAATCCAATATCTTTCATTTCTATGTAGTCTTCAGGTTGGAGGTGTTTTCAATTGATCAATACGATTGGTCTGTTTCTATACTTTTAACAGATGAGATAAAGATGCTATCATGAAGCTCATATAATCAAAAAGAATATTTACTTTGTCTTTCTATGTATTAATCTGTTTTCTGTATAAACCTTACCTCTAAAAGTTCACATTTGTTTCAACAAACTTTGAAAGCTTTGCGTAAATGACAAAACTTCATCCATTTTCACAATTCTCATAACAGAAACAGCAGTCGATCTCACATGTGATTAACAATTGTGCAGTAGTAGTCTTATGCTAAATCACTTCGATTGTCCAATTTCTCTATTCAAAGGCTTTTTTGCCACCCCTAGTTTGCTTTAGGACAAGCAAATACTTCATAATTGTGGTTTACTCTGTGACACTCACACCCATTGCACTAAAAGTAAAGGAATACCTACAAGTCAAAATTAATCAAATCAAAATAATTATCAGAAATATGAGTATTTTTATTAAAAGGTAACCTCTTTTGTTTGGTTAAAGGGCAAAAACAAAACAAAAACTCTCCCCTTTTACAATCAAACATCCCTCTTCACCCATGTATATATAGATCAAGGAAATTTCAATCCTGGCATAGAGGCAACAATGTACTTATTCTACTGAGTGTAGACTGGTAAAACTGACACCTCAACTTGCCAGAACTGATATAATCTATCACATATGAGATCATGTTCTCTTCAAAAAATAAGTTTATGTACACAAAATTCCAAAAGCTTATAGACACAATAAAATCAGAATGGCCTATTCACTATTAGATGAATGGTAAGGGAGAGTTAAGAGCTCTTTCACTTATACGCAATATTCTATAAATAACTTCCTTAAAATACTAATGGATGAAATCATGAAACTCCATTAACTCATTTTATAACCCACTGGTAGATACTCTTTAAGTAGAAAATCAATCAAACATATAGATCATGATAGCATATTTCAATATAATAATTACAAAATCAAACGGTCTCAAAATATTTTGACCATCCAATCCAAAGAAAAAAAAAAAAAAAAGCAATACAAATTCTGTTAGGTTCAAATAGTAATATAATAATTGGTAAGAAGTAAATCACAGCCATAAACCAAATATACAATTTTATTTTGAAATTTTAATTAGTAATTATAGAATTCTTACATGATGAAGCCCGAGACAATAAGAGGAAAATATTAATAAAGATAAAGTATGTAAGAGGAAAAGCTACGGAAAACATGCAACGTACCTTCGTAAATTAAAATTTTTTTTTTTAAATGGTATATAATGATATGTTTGTGTACAACGTTGGTAAAGGTAATTGCATCCTTTGTTGGTAATGCCAATTTCAAATAACCTATGTCCACACCCTTATAATTCCACACAGTCCAGAGGCTCCAACAAAAGTTGAACACAAATAGATAAACCAAGATTTTGAATCATGAATTTAACAAAAAACCAAAGACACGAATTTAAAAAATGCTCATTACCAGAAATAAATAAATAAACAGTAAAAGAATCACAAATTAGAATTCAGACTTTCGAAGTACAATAATTAAAAATACTCAACTGAATTCTACAAAGTTAATGATTGTTCACAGATATGAAAAAATTACCAAATTATGCAACTTAGTTTTTCTTCACTAATAGCTAACATGTCCTCTTAGTTAAACCTAACTATTAAGTTTCATTCGTTGACTAAACTCACTTGATGTAAGATCTTAATAACCTCAGCATTAGTAAATAACACTGAATAAAGTTACAGCTAAGTACCATACACACTCCCTCACGTTTACATTTCAAAGATGATTTAACATAAAGCCAATTACTCTAGCCAAATCCAAATCTAACTCAAATACATAAATCCAAACATATCCAACCAAATGACTAAACATAAAAATAAAGTTATGGCATAATTTAAAAACGAATGAAAAAAAAACCTTTACCTATAGCAGTTTTGGCTACATGACATATTCTCTACTTGTCTCCTCAACTTATTGAAATTTCTTGGTATTTAAATATCAGAAGTAATTTACGTCATTGCCAAACCTTTCATTTAGCTTTTGACCTATATCACATTAAGAGTCTCCTACCCTCAGTTTGACAATGCTTATAAAATTAATACAATTATTGTGATGCCCCAATTTGATTGATTGATTGTGTGATGTGTGTGGGTGTGTGATGAGTCCCACATCGGATATTTACTGGGTAGATCTGGGCTTTATTAACAACTACAAGGAGCCTCAATAGCGACTAGTCATTTTGAGGTATAGCGCAGATGTGGCTAGCGCTTTTCCTTGGGTCGTTACATATGGTATCAGAGCTAGCCCGGTAACCCCGTGTGGGCTCAGAGACACTACCCCATAAAGTGGGCCCTAACGAGGACGTTAGGGATCTAAGTGGGGGAGATTGTGATGCCCCAATTTGATTGATTGTGTGATGTGTGTGGGTGTGTGATGAGTCCCACATCGGGTATTTACTGGGTAGATCTGGGCTTTATTAACAACTACAAGGAGCCTCAATTGCGACTAGTCCTTTTGAGGTATAGCGCAGATGTGGCTAGCGCTTTTCCTTGGGTCATTACAATTATCATATAATAAGAAGTAAATTACTGATTCCATACAAACAAAAAGAAACTGTAAAATAAACTGAAACAAACCCGAAGGAGAAAGAAGCCAATGATTTGAAATATTGACCATGGCCAATGTAGATGGTAAACACTTTAGGTAATCAGGTCATTTAGGTACTATTGGGAGAATTATACACATTATAAAACTTAAATTATAAACAATAAAAATAAATGGTTGGGTAGGAAATGGTAGAGAGTTTTTTGGACTACCAACACATTCTTAGTTATCTTCAAAAAGCTAAGAGTGAGTGATTTGTATGACTCAATCTGTAATGAGCTTTCTCTTCTAATACCAATGAATAACAGATACACCATAAGCCATTAAGATACTGAATGTGATAGGCAGAGAATGTTCATTAGTTTAAATAACTATAATTAAAATGGGCATACGAAAAATGTTATCTTTTACCTTCAATGACTAATACATTCAAAGAAATTGAATTTGACGAGAACAGCAACAAACCCCAAAAAAATAAATCATACCAATAATAAACACGTCTATAAGACATTTATCAAACAGGTAATATGTACATAGTACAAATCTTTTTTTCTTTTTTTTCTTTTTTTGTGATGATTGCAAACTCTCCAACATAAGCGCTAACTAACTGGATATCTAAAACTATATTATATTAAAATTGGTATTATAGTATTATACTATAGAAAGCATTGTTAATGGAAGCCTAACACAAATAACAAAATCTAAACCAATCCAACCGAGAAATTCAAACCCAAATCATATTCAATCCCTAGATTTATTAAATGAAAAAAAAAAACAAAAAAAAAACAAAAAAAAAAAAACTTTGACGGTTACGGCTTAACGGCATGTCTCTCTATGCTTGCAGCTCCAACAAACCTTAACCAAACAATTTGCTTTGATTAAATTAGATACTCTAAATTGTAGAAAGATTCCACTTCATTTTTGCAAAGAAAGAAATTGAATGATTTAAATCCAAAAGAGAAGAATTCATTACCAAAAATATTTAACAAATTAATTACCAAAAATATTTAACAAAAAATAGTCAGATATCATAATTCTAATTTCTGATTTCCTTAACCCTAATTTTTGGAACCAAAATCTAACTGCGATTGTATAAGTGGAAAACATATAGCAAAACTAATTTAACTTTAAATTTGGTGGGAAAAAAATAGTCAGAGAAAGAATAGGTACTCGTTGGAGGCATTGTTAAACAAAAAGTCAGAAGAAGAAGGAAGAATTTTTGAAAGGAACCGGGAAACAATTCTCTTTTTTCTCAAAACAAAAGCAAATATCTACAAACATTTTGATAGAAAACCCTAAAACCCAAAACAAAAATGAATCAAATCTAAATCTATCCAACAAAAAAACTCAATTAAAAGTAAAATTTCATACCTAGATCTAAAAAATGGAAAAAAAAAAAAAAAATTACCGGTGCCGGTTCCGATGATTCGGGTGGTTGATATATGGCCTAATGGTTTCTTTCTGTGCTTCCTGTTCCGATGGTCTAAGTCTGGCCAGGGAACAAACAATCGCTGGCCTTGGATATTTCTCTCTTCTCTTGGAGTCCAACGAACAATTCTGTTCTCTCTCTTTCTGTGTATACGGGCAAGGCCTTTTGTATTTATACTTAGACTATCAGACTGTTTCCATTTGAAATGTAATTAATAGATTAATGTTTTTTTTTCTCTTGAGAACGATTCAACAAAACATAGATATGCACAAAGCATAAATTAATTCAAATTTTAGGGGTGAACCAAAAAAGAGCACAAACATAACAAAAAACTGCCAAACAAAATACAACAATCGAACAAACAGAACTCAAGGAATTGTAAAAATAGATTGGAAATTATAGAAAAAGGTAGCCTTTTCAAAACCTATAAACAGTAATTGAATAGAAAACAAAAAAGGGGAAAAAAATCCATACCTTCTGAATTATTTTCTAAATCGCTTCTGAATCGCCTGTTGTTGCAGAGGACGAACAAATTTTCTCAGTTTTCACTGTTGCAGAAGACGAACAGAGTTCTTTTTTTTTCGCTTCTTTTTGGATTTCCTTTTTCCGTATCCTTGTTGGTCTGGAACACGGTATTCTAATCTGTGTGTCTATGGAGTTGCAGCGAAGAAGTGGAAGTCAGAGTGAGTCTGGAATTTCGATCGGAAAATATGGCGTTCGCGTTTTAGGGTTTGCGCTTTGTTTTTTTGTTTTTGTTTTGATTTGTGAATAAGTGGCTTGGTGTCTTTATAGAAATAGGATTTGCGTTTTTCTTTTTCTTTTTTTGGATAGGCGGGTTGGGGTTTGAAAGGAGCCTCTCCAAACATGCCGTGTGGTTTTTTTAAAGTTTAAGTTGTACGCGTGTCAAATTTTTAAGAGGGCATTTTTCCTAACGTGGCCGCACTTCCTTAAAGGCTTCTGCTCGTATATGTGCCAAGCCTTTATAAAATATGCATGTAAAACTATATATATATATATATATATATATATATATATATAACAATCATCACACCTTATATATACTAGCCTTTGAGCACGCACTCATGCGTGTGCTCAGAGGCTCTTCTATTTTTTGGTAAAAGTTAATAATTTACATCTATTATAAATTGTAATTACTACATTTTTCAATCGCAAAAATATCTAGAAGTGTGATGAGTGTTATGCGTGGAGAAATGTTAATAATTTTAATATTTGGTACAAACGCTCATCACACTCCTAAGTATTTTTGTGATTAAAAAATGTAGTAATCTCAATTTATAATAGATGAAAATTATTAACATTTACTAAAAAATAGAAGAGCCACTCGCACGCGTGCTCAAAGGCTAGTTAATATTTATGCATTTTAAACTACTAATATGACCAAAAGTGTCATGAGAGTCACTCCAAAAAATGAACACCGATATAGCATTGAAAGCATATGTTCGTATGTAGATTTATGGAACAAATTCTTACTAAGAAAAACTAAAATTTATGGAATAAATGTTTCACCTTACTACTGAAAAAAAATAGAAGTGTTACGTCCACAATATTTTCACAGTAAATCATAAGTGGCACTTAGGATTTGTTGTAAAAATGTTGTAAACATAGCATTTTTGGGAAAATATATATATGTACAGCATGACTCATAACTCCAGTCATAACTTCTTTGCGGTTGAGATTTCTATTCCAATAGACATAGACATAGAACAATTGAAAGACTTAACACCTGCCAGTATAAACAATCGATTAGCAGAAACAAACATATTAATGCGTAATCATTAATATGTAGTTTCCTATAATTCCAATGACACTCTTTTATTTAAAAAAGAAAAAAAAATCATTTGAAGATAACTTTTTATTCACCTTTACATGAGATTGTAACTTTATGTGCCATTTTTTATTGGCATGTACCCAAGGCTAGAAACTAAATTTGTTAGAGGAATATCTTAGCACGAATGAATTTCTCTTTTGTTGAAACAGTATCATAATTTCTGGCATTTTTCATTAAGAGTGGGTCATTTCTATTCAATTTGAAAAGGCTACATGGAAAAGAACCAATAACACATCAACATAAAAACAAATACATAATAGTTAAATCAAGTTCTGCATTACTAACCTTTGTATGCATTTCTCCGTCAATTCCTGTTGCATGTTTTCAAAGTTTTAGTTTTCATTTATAAATGTAGTTGAATTGATGAAAGTAACATAGGAAAAATCCAAACAATGGGAAATGTGCAATTCAGGGGATCTTAGGAATTGCTCACCATCATCATGGGCTCTAGTTGAAAAGGCAAGAGTTGAAGAAAATTCTTTAAAATTATTTGATGGAACGATGAATTGGTAAGTCACCAGCCCTATAATTCATTCTAATTTTTCTCTTGAGTAATGGAGTAATGTGTGCAAGGTGAAAATTGAATCTAAAATAGAAGTGGAATGGGATTATTTGGAATTGAAAAATGAGTAGAAGAGCAGGTAAAAGTGGGGGAGATAGAGATATAAAAGTAGTTACTGATCCCAACAGATTTTGATTTAGTGGGAAGTTAGTGGGATGGACGGATGGTTGTATATGGTGTTTGAAGAGTGGGAGTCAGTTATGCAAGGAGCAAATAGTTTGTAAAATGTTTTTTTTATATTTTGCTAAAATTTAGGAATTTTTAAATTATTAATTTTACATGTCTAATTCTATTATTTAAGCTTTACAATGTGGTCAATTTGAGGGTATTTTGGACATCGAAATTGAGGAATCCAAACAGAGGAAGCCCCTTAAATAATAGTATATATATATATATATATATATATATATAATATACCATACGGATTGAAGATGGCTATAACACATTCAAAATGCCAATAAAGGCATTTAACGTTAATTTGTGTTTTATAGCCAAGCGGTGCAATAACTACTTACACATTGATCATCTAGAAGTTTAGGCCAAAGGATATATGACTATTGAAATAACTGCCATGTGCGTGAAAGTGGTTTTTGCACCACTTGGATTTTTTGTTGAATCGCTTGGCTTTTATAAGTCAAATGAAGGTTATTATATTGATGCGTAAGTTCTTGCTTGTGTTAACCTTTTATAAAGGTTTTCAATCCGTATGTATTACATGCTATAGAATCATATGATTCAAAGGCTCTTATAAGACCTCTATCTGTATATTATAATATATATCTATTATATATATTATAATATATAAACTCATATATATATATATATATATATTTATTATATATTAATGCTAAGATTATGAAATTTATTCCTAATAACATTAGGATTATGTTTTCAAGGTTTCTAGCGTTATTATAGTTCTTGATCTTAAAAACCTTTATTTTAAAACATCTAGTGGGAGAGAGATACAATGATTGGATCTCACGGTTTCTATTATCAGTTCATAGTAGTATGGGTAAACACCTCGTCTTGGCGTATATGCCATGCGATCCTAAAGGAGGGTGAGGAAAAACAGTGATATGATCATTGGCAAAAATCTAATGAGATGGCCAAGTGCTATATCCTAGCATCTATTTCAAATGTTCTACAGCATCAAATGCAGGATGTAGAACTAGCTTCAGACATTATGCTAAGTCTAAAGGAGATGTTTGGTGAGCAAGGCCGTTCTGCAAGGTAAGAAACTATGAGACAAATTTATAATACCAAAATGGTTGAAGGTACTTCAGTGAGGGAGCATTATCTTAGGATGATCTCTAATCTGAATACATTGGAAGTTTTAGGTGCCGATATTGATGGAGAATCCCAAGTGGATATGATACTCCAGTCATTACCAGAATCATTCAAGGAATTCAGGCTTAACTATAATATGAACAAAAAGGTTTATACATTATTTGAATTGATGAATGAGTTGGTAGCGGCGGAAAGCATCCTTAGTACTTCTAGTGTTGATGTCAATATGGCTGAAGCTTCTACTTCTCAACCTAAGTCGAAAGGCAAGGGTAAAAAGAAGAAGAAGAAGAAGGACTTCACCAAGAGAGATGGTAAACAAGTTGTCTTAGGAGTTGCCAACAAAGAAAAGAAAACCAAAGGAAAGTGTTTCCATTGTGGTGAGAAAGGACATTGGAAGAGGAATTATCCAATATTTAAAGCTACCAAGAATAAAGGTATGAAAAATACATTCCTTCTTGAAATATGTTTGGAAAAGAATCCCACGGATTCCTAGTATGTGGATTCAGGTTGTAGTAATCATATCTGCAACACTTTGCAGGGGTTCTAAGAGACCAGAAAGCTGAATGAAGGGGAATTGTTTCTTACTTTGGCTGATGGGAGCAGAATACCAGTTGTAGCTGTTGGAGTATTTAATTTATGTTTTGAGTCTAGGGTTTTAATATTGGAAGACTATTTGTATGTACCTAATATTCGTAGGAATTTAATTTCTGCAACTTATTTAGGTAAACTTGGATATTATGTTATTTTAAAAGACAATGTTGTAATAAAAAAGGATAAAGTGTTTCTCTGTTCTGGCAATATTGTGGATGGTCTTTATAATTTAACTCCTAACAAACATGAATTATACAATTCTGAATTAGATAGTAGCTCTTATGTAAAATCATTAAAGAGAAAGTTTCCTTCTACTAGTGATGCATATCTATGGCACTTACGTTTGGATCATATCAATTCAAATAGGATTCAAAGACTAATCAAAGATGAACTTTTACAGCCCATGGACTTTGATGGATTTCCAGTTTGCGAATGTTGTTTGGAAGGTAAAATGACCAAACGACCTTTTATTGCAAAAGGTAGAAGAGCCCAAGAATTGCTTGAATTAGTTCATACAGATGTATGTGGTCCTATGTCAACCCAAGCAAAAGGAGGTTATGAGTACTTCATCACTTTTACGGATGATTACTCAAGATATGGTTATGTATACCTAATGAGACGGAAGTCCGAAGCCTTTGAAAAGTTCAAAGAGTTTAGGGCTGAAGTTGAAAATCAATTGGGTAAACGCATAAAGGCCATTCGATCTAATCGAGGTGGCGAATACCTTCTTGGGGATTTCAAGGATTTCCTAATTCAAAATGAGATTGTCTCCCAATTAACTGCACCTGAAACTCCCCAACAAATTGGTGTAGCGGAAAGAATGAATAGGACTTTTTTGGAAATAGTTAGGTCCATGATGAGTTATTCAACTTTACTAATTTCCTTTTGGGAATACGCACTAAAAACTGCTATGCATATTTTGAATTTAGTTCCATCAAGATCTGCTCCCAACATACCTAAGAAATTGTGGAGTGGGCGCAAGCCTGGTGTGAAATATCTCAACAATTGGGGATGTCCAGCACATGTGTTGAAAGGGAAGTCTGATAAGTTGGAAGCTAAAACGAAAGTATGCATGTTTTTAGGATATTCAAAGGAAACGAAGGATTATTTATTCTACAATCATAAGGATAACAAAGTTTTTGTTAGTACCCATGCCAAATTTTTTGAAGATGATTATGTGAATAATTTTAATCCTAGAAGTAAAGTTGTATTGGTTGAATTAGATGAACCTGTAATTGAACAACCAATGGATGAAACTAGGAATGATGTGGCTGTATTGGATACACTACAAGACATTACTCATGAGATGACTAGTACACAGGTGCCTCGTTGTAGTGGGAGAATTGTTCGGCCTCCTATAAGATTTATAGGTTTAGGAAAAACTTATGAAGCTATCCTAGAAGAGGCTGAATCGGATCCCTACACTTATGAGGAGGCAATGAATGATATAGATGCACATCATTGGGTCCAAGCTATGAAATCTGAATTAGATTCAATGTATCCCAATCATGTTTGGGATCTTGTAAAGGCGCCTAACGGCATTAAACCTGTTGGTTGCAAATGGGTTTACAAGAGGAAGAGAGGGATAGATGGAAAGGCTGAAACCTTTAAAGCAAGACCAGTGGTGAAATGGTATACACAAAAAGAAGGTATTGATTATGATGAAACTTTTTCGCCAGTAGCCATGCTTAAATCTATCAGAATTCTCTTATCTATTGCTGCTCATTATGATTATGAAATTTGGCAAATGGATGTCAAAACTGGATTTTTTAATGGAAATCTTGAAGAAGAAATCTATATGATGCAACCTGAAGGTTTCATAGCAAAGAATTAAGAGCATATGGTATGCAAGTTGAAAAGGTTCATTTATGGACTTAAGCAATCATCTAGGTCATGGAACATCAAATTTGATCAAACAATCAAATCATTTGGTTTTGAACAAAATCTTGATGAACCATATGTGTACAAAAGACATCAAGATAAAATAGTAATGTTCCTAGTGCTTTATGTTGATGATATTCTACTCATTGGAAATGATGTAAGGGTAACGTCATATGTAAAGTTTTGGTTGTCAAGCCAATTTGAAATGAAGGACTTAGATGAAGTTAACTTTATTCTAGGGATCAAGCTTTGGTGAGATCGCAAGAATAAAATCTTAGGTTTATCACAAATTGGATATATAGATAAGGTTCTAGAACGGTTTAGCATGCAAAACTTCAAGAAATGATTACTTCCTTTTAGACATGGAATTCCTCTGTCTGATGGCCAAAGACCTAAGACACTTAAGGAAGAAAATATAATGAGACAAGTTCCTTATGCTTCTGCAGTGAGAAGTCTCATATATGCCATGCTATGCACTAGACCAAATATTTGTTATTCAGTTGGCATGGTCAGCCGATATCAATTAAATCCAGGACTTAAACATTGGCAAGCTGTAAAGCATATTCTCAAGTATCTACGGAGAACAAGAGATTATATGCTTGTTTACCATAGTGAGGATTTGATTCCCATTGGTTATACAGATTCAGATTTTCAGTCAGATCTTGATTTCAGAAAGTCCACCTCAAGTTGTGTGTTCACCTTGGGAGGTGGAGCCATTAGTTGGAGGAGTGTTAAGCAATCTTGTATTGCGGACTCCACCATGGAAGCTGAATATGTTGTTGCTTGTGAGGCAGCAAAAGAAGCTGTTTGGCTCAAGAAATTCCTTTCTGAACTTGGTGTTGTGAGAATGAAGTAAATTCCCATCACATTTTTATGCGACAATAATGGAGCGGTTACACAATCCAAAGATCCAAGGAATCACAAGAAAGGAAAGCACATTGAGAGAAAGTATCACATTATTTGAGACTTTGTTGCTCGAGGAGATGTAATAGTAGCAAAGATTGATAGTGCAAGCAATCTAGCGGATCCCTTTACCAAAACCTTGCCACAAAGGACTTTTAAGTCACATTTGGAGGATATGAGAGTTAGATTAGTGCACAATAGTCTTTAGGGCAAGTAAGAGATTGTTAGGATATGTGCCCTTAAATCCTATTGTATGATACTATGTACGACATTATGTATGACTTAATATTATGATTAATAAAGTTGTTTTATTATTATCTAAAATAATGGTAACATGAATATTTGGACATTATCATATAGTCCATGAGATGCAGTATGTGATTTATGTGATTTAGTCACGAAAGATATAAATCATAAGTTCTTTGTAAACTCAAAATTATAGTTCGTAGTCGGTGATGAAATTGGGCATTTCATCTGTGAAGACTATAACATATCAACTAAGATGATTTGTCTTGATCATGGAAGTGGAGACTTCTAGTTGGTATGTTGATATGTTTTAAGAGTTAAGACATATTGAACTGGACCGTTGTAAGATTTATTATTCTCCTAATGATTGTCAATTGAATAATAAATCTCACGACTTCTATTTGCATGAACTCTTAATCCTGAGAGAATAATAGACATGATCATGAAGTGTAGATTGCTTTGATATATCAGGAGTGAGATCTAACGTCACGATCAAAACCTCAGTATGTTGGGCAGCTACATTTAGTATTGATGGAACATATATTCTCAAGATGGAATTCATGATCTCTTAACGGAGATATAAAATATTCTCTTGAGATAAGTTTAATGGGTTTGGTTATTCAGAGTGTTAGGCCTAACCACTTTAGTAAAGAGATACTAAAGTATATATTTATGAAATTGAATTTCATAAATATATGATGAATAACTTAAAGGATTAAACCGGGTACTCAAGGATTAAGATGTAGTAATTTCAAAGTGGAAGTCTATATTCATGACTTTGTATTACTACGAATATTTAATGAAATGGTTGCATACATAATATAGTCTTGGGATATAATTTATTAATAAGGCCCAGAGTGCAATTATATTTATATAGTGGTATTAAATATAATTAATGGTAACTTTTGGCTTGTCAAGAGTTGATAGAAAAGCCCAAGACCTATTGGAGCTAGTGTCTTATTGGTCCTTTTTGGTCCCACTCTAAGCCATACCTTAAAGCCCAATTGGAAAAACCCAAAAAGCTGGCCCAATTAGATAATTAGTTAGTTATAAAGGGAGAAACATATAGAATTTTTCATAAGAGAAAAAGAAACATCATTGGGAAGTGGTGTGTATGTATGAGTGAAGCCACTCAATCATTCTCCCTTGAAAACTGATTGAGAGACCACACTTTTAGGCGTAAAGTGGAATAAGAGTGAAGATTAAAAGTGTTTTCAAGTACTTTTAATCTTTTGATTTGAATTTCACCGCACCAAGGTACGCTATCTCGTTCTTAAGTTCTAAAATTTACATAGTGCATGTTATCAATCATGAATGAAATAGATCCATGTTTATTACTTCCGCTGTGTGTTTTGTATGAAATCTACAATTGAATCCAAAAGAGAGTTAAATAAATCCAAAGCAACACATATACCCTACCCATAAACCAAATTAAATCCTATAACGTTGAACAAAACCAAATCTAACCCAAATGCCTAAATCGAAACACTCAAATATAAATCATAGTTATCATGTAATTTTACGGTAACGGTTCCGATTGCATGACGATGGTGGTTGCCCTGAAATTTATCTCTTTGTCGATCTCTGTTCTTCATTTGTTTCAACGGGTTCATTATCTACACTGAAGGCGCTTTCGATCTCTCTTTTGTAACGTTTTTTTATCTCTCTTTCAATCTCTATTCTTTTGCAGTTTACGAAATCTCTCTTTGTCTCTCTCTGTTCTTTTGTGTTTTTCCTCTTCAGCAAACCGCCTCTATAACTTTAAAACCCTTTCGGCGTGAGAAATGGATGTCTTTTATTATGTTTGTTTTGGGCTGAACAGGTGTAACATGTGGGCCAATTAGTGGCTTTTATTATGATTGTTTCGGGTTGAACTGGTATAACTTGCGGGCTGTTGTGATTTTAATTGACGCAACGTACGGTTTTTTAAAGGAAAAATTGTAAACGTGGCAGCATTTTAAGGGATTATTTTTTCCTAACGTGGCAGCACCTCCTTAAAAGCTTCTGCTTTTATATATAGTATTAGATATGATAGTGACATATGTTCCTAACAATGAATCACATATGTCTTAACAATCTCTCCATTTGGCAATCCGTGACAAAACTACAACAAACAAATGAGATACGAGAGAAGTCATAAATCATTCAACTCATCTTCACTTGTTGAATACAATAAAATTTATCCTAACATAAACTCTTGAAAAACTTTGTAAGAAGAGAGTTTATGGCAAGTAGACTTTGACAACCTATATTTCTAAAACACTTTAAACAAAACTCATCAAGACATCTTAATGTGAAACATAAATAATAGATTGCATGCACTTTATAAGAAACATGTGTATAAAGAAAGAAAAGAAACAACACATGTAAAGGTAGGTGAAAAAGACATACATCATCATATATATCAAAAATAAGTACAATGTATGTAATAAACATGGTCACAAGACCAGTGTACAAGAAGATAAGCACAATGTATGTAATAAACATGGTCACAAGACCGGTGTACAAGAAGAAAAAGCTAAAAGAAGCTCCTACAATAACAGGGAGGTAAGCACTCCCCCTAACAAGATGAAACACATCTCCCCCTTACAAAGGAATGTATTTCTCCCCCTAACATGCGGAATCTTAAAAAGAAACCACAATTTCTCCACAATTTCTCCTCCTTTTTGTCATGATTGACAAAGGGTACAAGAAGCTAGTAAACTTTACCTGAGAAACATAAAGATGATCAAGGATGATCAAGGGGGTATAAAGAATCCATGTAAATGCATGAATGCAATTAAGCATGCTACACAACCAAAGATCCAAAAAAACATGTTAAGCTCTCAAAAACATCTCTTAACAAGAAAAATGTCAAGCATATGGATCCCACACACACACACACACACACACACTAAACAAGTCTAACCAATTTTATATTTCAAAACCAAGTTAAGACAGTTTAGTGAGCATACATTAACACATGTATTCCTTGTGGTGGCCAATTTACATTGTACCTGCACATGTATTAGAAGTAGCAAAGAATATTGTGTGTCGTCTATGAAAACATCACAAGACTGCATAGGTGTCGACATGTTATGACGATTTGAGATATGAGAAAATCACTTTAACTCACACAAAATCATAACTGTTTGATGGGGACTATCACCTTCGAGGTACATCCTATAACTCTCACATCTCCTAGAATACACGCTTGCAATCATATATAAAGCATTTTGTTCATTTTGCTTTTATTTTTATTTTTTTTTTCTTTGCATATTTTTCTTTTGAGCAAACCATGCATGGGCATAAGAGAGAGAAAAGAAATACCTAGTAATGTTAAGCATTTGACATTGTATTTTTGCTATGCCGAAGCATACGGATGTCATTTCATGATTGGTAGGCAACAATGGTGAGATGGTTATTTATGCCTTTCTCTTAGGATTTTCTAGTCCTTTTCATCAAAAAGAGTGATACGGGTGTTAAGTACAAGAGATTACTTAATCTTACTCATCACAAACACAAGCCACAAAGCTCACTTGCTTAATTGTGCATAGAGATGCTCATTTAAGCTACAAAAGATACAAAGTTTAGAGAACTTTATTTCAATAGCCATCCAAGGTATACAAGTACCAATGTACACAAAACATAAACTGTTTTTGTATTATTCTGATTTTGATTTTTCTCTTTTTATTTTGAAAAATAAACAAAATAAAATAAAGACTAAACAACCAAACAAAAGCAGACAAACAACATGAAAGTATGAAAGAAATATGCAAATGCATGAAAGCATGATTCCAAAAGCAGATAAGAAATCAAGCAAAGAGAGTCCTATTTTAGATAGAAAGAATTAAAGCAGAGGACAACAGAAAAGACAATTAAGTCTTAGGCTCATTTCTCACCCACACAGCACGAGTCTTTGGCCATGAAGATGAAAAGGCACGTATCCTATTATGTCTACTAAAGAATATAGAAGAATTAAGATTCTCTTGAAATTAAGTTAAAAAGATCAAAACTTTTAATAACTCTCCAAACAAAGGTATAGGTCCTTGAGAGGAAACCTATGACCATTTGGGCATTTGCTTTTGAGGATACAACTTAAAGCAATTAGGACGAATGTTTCTAAGAACACCACAATGGTGACAAACATGAGGTCTAACAAAGGATTTTGAATTAGTGAAAACAGTTTTGGATTTCATACCTTTATCACTTTTCTCAGACTGGAGCATAAAGACAGTCCTTGTTCCAGAAGCCATAGAAGAGGAGGGGCTAAAGGAAACAGCATATCCTAAGCCAGTCTGTTTAAAACTAGGCTTTTGAGCACTCAATACGTCATCAAGCTTTGCACTAGACATCCTCTCTATTTGAGTTCTAGCTTGACTAAGTTCAACCTCAAGATTCTTGACCTTCTCTTCTAATGAGGTGTTCTCCACAACAAGAGTCTTAACTAACCTTGTAGTCTCATCTAATTTGACTAACAATTCAGCTTTTTCAGTTTTTACCTCATTAAGCTCTTTTCTACAAAGATGAGAAGTCTTTTCAGATTTTATGAATTCAGTGCATAACTTATCATAGGCTTCCTGAAGAGTCATTTTCTTGGGTACTTCATCACCAGAAAAATCCTCACTGTCACTAGCACTCTCCACAATCACCTTATCAGTTGTGGCAGCAAAAGCCATAAAGTGACCACATTCATCCACAAACTCATCAGAAGAGTCATCCTCAATATCACTCCAAGTAGCAACCAACCCTTTATCTTTTGAATTCTTGGACTTTTTTCTTCATAATATAGTTTGGGCACTCTATCCTCATATAACCAAAACCTTTGCATTCATGGCATTGGATAAAGGGTTTCTCATTCTTGCTCTTCCTTGAGGATTTAGATTTCCTAGGATGTTTGTCCTTATCATTTTTCTTAAATTGAAGAAGCTTGATAATCTCATCAGTTAAGAAGGTTAGATCCTCATCCTCATCATCATTTTTATCTTCATCTTCAAAGTCCTCAATCTCTTCCTCTATACCCTTAAGAGCCAAGTTTTTACTCTTTCCACCTTTTCCCATTGAGCCTAATCCCATCTCATAGGTTTGAAAGTTCCTTACAAGCTCAGTCAAAGGAAGTTGATCAATGTCCTTCACTTCTTCAATGTCAGTGATCTTGGTATGGAATCTTTCGGGTAGAGATTTGAGCACCTTTCTCACAATCTTAGGTTCAGGAATAGTTTCCCCAAGATTAAAAGCTGAGTTCACTATGTCCTTAAGCTTGGCATAGAACTCATCGAACGACTCATCCTCCTCCACCTTAATCTCCTCAAAGCTGGTAATGAGCCTCTGAAGTTTTGAGTCCTTGATAGCCTTGGTTTCCTCATAGGTTGTCTGAAGGATGATCTATGCTTTCTTAGCAGTTTCAGTGGAGGATATCTTCTTGAACTCCTCATTTGTGACTGCATTGAATAAAGCATTCAATGCCCTACTGTTGAAGTTTGCCGCCTTGATCTTTGCATCATCCCAATTGGCTGGCGCTTCTGTAGGCTTGGTCCAGCCTATCTCCACAGCTTGCCACACTTTCTCATATAAAGATAGTAAGAAAGCTTTTATGCGTACTTTCTGATATGCATAGTTAGTGCCATCAAATAAATGAGGTAAATAAGAGACTGTCCTCTATCCATGACAAATAGGGGTCAATGGATCACATAGCAAAGATTAAAACCTAATCAAAGTGTGCCTACTCTGATACCACTTGATAGGTCAAGAATGTATTGACCCATTGTGATATATTAATTGATTAATTAGCCAAGTTTATTAATTAATTAAATTAACATGCAAAACGCTTGGTAGCACAAACAAATCTCCAAATAAATAAGTATGCAGCGGAAATAAAATGGACAAGGTGATTTGTTTACGAATGGAGAAAACTTACACGGCAAAAACCCCACCGGGTGATTTTAAGGTTACCACTCCCGAGAATCTACTATTATCAAAACAAGCAGTTACAAGTAAAGGAATCCCAGTACCATATACCAATCTACAGTTGAACCCTTATCCCAATACTCAATTGGACTTGTTCAGTAGTGACAATCTCTCATTTTCAAATGCACGACTCCCAGTGCGTGACTAACCAATTGCGCGGATCCCAGTACACAACTTAATCACCAACTTGAGAAGGATGTTGGCTGCAAAATTCTTCAGTTCATCTAGACGATGAAGATCATGAAATTGCTTGGTCACAAAATCCTACGGTGTACAAACACAGCAATTTTTTCGGAAGAAAGACGAACTAGGGCAAGTTCTGTCTCCGGTTACAATTTGCGTGAACAAAACTTTGCTTCACACTCGCGCAACCTTTTACAGCCCTTAAAATAATCCTTATATATGTTTAGGATTGTGAGAAAAGAAAGCCCAAACATACATTCATAGATTGGATGAAAAACAGTCCTGAAAAACTAAACTTTATAAACCTTGACAGATACCCTATCTATCGAGCTAGTTGTCGAGCCACGAGTTTCAGCAGCTTTTAAACCTCGATAGATGCTAGCTGTCAAGCTAATCTCAAAAGTTCTAGCTAACCACCTCAAAGCTATTCTTCCTAAAATCATCTCTGAAAACCAAAGCGTCTTCCTTTCAGAATGCCTTATTACAGATAATGTACTAGTTGCTTTTGAACTTATGCATTACCTTGATCATAAAAGGGATGGGAAGGACTGTTTCATGGCTTTTAAGCTTGATATGAGCAAAGTCTACAATAGGGTTGAATGGAGCTTTATTGAAAAAATTATGGGATATATAGGCTTTCATGAAAAATGGATTAATATTATTATGCAAAGTATTATTACTGTGTCTTATTCAGTGCTAGTGAATGGAGTGGCATATGGAAGCATAATTTCCACAAGGGTTTGGGTCAAGGCAGCCCCTTATCATCTTATCTATTTCTCCTTTGTACAAATGGTTTCTCATCTCTTATAAGTGATGCAACCAAAAATAATATGCTCAGTGGAATATCTATATGCAGAGGATGCCCCATGATTACCCACTTATTTTTTGCCGATGATTGCCTGCTATTCTGCAAAGCTAGTAGGCAAGAATGTCAAAAACTCACCGAAATTCTTGAGCTATATGAGGCGACATCGAGGCAAAAGATCAATGCAGACAAATCTTCAGTTTTCTTTTGTCATAATGCTCCTAGTGTTTTGAAAAATGAAGTTCTAGAAATTTTGGGCCCTATGCAAGACCAAAGACACAGCAAATATCTCAGCCTCCCATCAATTATTGGCAAGTCAAAAAAGGAAATCTTTGCAGAAGTAAAAGAGAAGGTGGGGAAAAAATTGTCTGGCTAGAAAGAGAAGCTACTTTCGAGTGGTGGAAGGGAAATCCTAATCAAAGCCGCGGCCCAAGACACCATGAGCTGCTTCCAGCTTCCAAACGGACTATGTGAGGAGATTGACGGTATGATGCGAAGATTTTTGGTGGGGGCAAAGGCAATAGGAGTCAAAAATAGCTTGGGTTAATTGGAAGACTATGTGCAAATCCAAACTAAGAGGAGGAATAGGGTTCAGAAACTTGCAAGCGTTTAACTTAGCTATGCTAGCTAAACAAGGATGAAGGTTGCATTCCAATCCTCATTCTCTGGTGGCTCACATATACAAGGCAAAATACTAATTAACCCCCCCCCCCTCCCCTTAAACCCCAAAAGGCGCCTTTTGAGGTTTAAAGGGAAACCCCCACCTTCCCCCTCTTCCTTTAGCGCTGGGCCGAAGTAGAGGAGTGCCATCAAGTGAGCACCAAGGGTAGTTTTTTAGGCTCTTGCTCACTTGTAGTACTACTTGATGGGTACACCTCACTTGTGAACTCATGCTTATAAGTTGCGGGTGAGAGGCGTCTCTTCCCGATGTGGGATTGAGCAAATCCGTGCGGGTGGCATCGGCCTCCTTGGCGCATTCCCAAAGTAGACAATACCTTCTAAGGGAGAGATTCGTTCCTCCACAAGTGTCATTTCAACAAATAATAAATTATTATTTATATTAATTTTTATAATTAATGACACATTAATTTATAAGACTTATATAGTAAAATCTATATTATATTTAATATCACTCATTCAATTAGGAGAATGAATGAGAGTTGAGAGAGGGTAAAGAGCATAAGACTAAGAGAGAATTGTTCAAAAATAAAAAATGAGTCAATTTCGTACGGTGACTCTGTCGGTTTTGGTTATAAGAATAATGCGTTTGGGTATCAATTGAATACCATTTTGGATTCATTTATAACAATAGTTTGGTATAAACTTTTTTTTTAGGGGAGGGGGGGGGGGAACTGTTATATAATTTGTAAGACTTTTAAGAGTCTTTAAAAATGATATATCTTATCAATAAAAAAAAATGATATAACCAACAATAAAAATTGTTATATATATATATATATGTGGGGGTGAAAGGCCCAATATCAGGTAATGGGCCGCGGGCCTGTCCGAGGAGTCCTGTACATCCGAGGACAGCCAATCCTGAGGAGTGTGCCCAGCCTAGCTCAATTCTAAAGTGTAAGTCACAGGAAAATGACTGGTCCGAGAAAACTTGCCTGTTCGGATTGTCAAAAGGGTTATCCAGATGAACGCTCCAATGCCAATCCTAGCTCCTCCGGAGAATTCCCTGACCAGTATGGGCAAAAAGGACAGGCGGCAAAGATCAGATATTAAGCAAAAGGCTGCTACCACCGCATTTATGATCCTGCAGCTAACATCATGGCCGCATTAATGGGAAAAAGACCCCTGAACAGTGATCTTCATCTTTTACAGCTGCAGGTGAAGACTCCAGATAGAGGCTGATGGGACAAGTATAAAGAAAGCCCACCTAACTGGGAGAGGGGGGCTAAGGCACGCATAAATAGAGCAAAAGAGAGAGAGAGATGGAGGACCATCAGAAGAAGGAAAAGAGCAACAAAGAGAGAAGTGTTCATTGTATTAGTCTAAACATACTCCTCGGGCTGTGCCGAGAAAAACCTTGTATCTACCTTGTATTTCATCAACGTAAATCTGATCATAATTATACTTGGGCCATCAACCCATACATATTCAATCAAGTATTCTCCAGCCCACTCTCTTTACAAATTTATTTCATGGATACTATACACAGCTTGGGCCTCAATCTGTTCTGTTCGTAGGCCCAACCCATAGATTCGTGTCCTTACAATATATATATATATATATATATATATATATTTGAAACCAGTTATTATATTATAATAACATGTTCCTTTTTAAACATGTATGCCTAGATATATTGAAAAAATTAGATGCAAAAAGGTAGAGGTTAAAAGCTTACCACATATCCTGATAGTTTTTGGATGATTTTTTAGGTACCATCAATTACTCTGCATGGATGCCTCCTCACCCGTCCAAGACAAAGGGAGCATAGCTAATGAATCAATCTTCGATCGTAAAAACATTTTTTTAACCTTATATGACATAGACTCATAGTTGCAGTTTTTTTTTTAAATTAATTTATTAATTTTGTTATTTTGGTCTTACAGCTTGCCACTGGACCGATTGTGGAGGTGGCTTTTGCAACAAAACATCAAATTTCAAATATAGCCGTGAATGTGCAAAGGATTATTATAATATTCTCAATGATACTTCCTTGCCTTGTTTCCCAAGATTGTAAGTGCACATGCCTACAAGTTGCTAAAGAAAATTGTTATGGGTAAAATGATACATTTAGGTGTGAACAGTTAAAACTTAATATTAACGTATGACATATCTAATTTATACCAGTAGTATGTCTTCTTCTAATGTATTATGTATAAGTAGTATGTCAGAAGAGAATCCCCAACTTAATTTTTAATATTTGCGTTTTAGGTGCAATTGGAATGGATTGTTCAACCCTGGGAATATCATCTTCAAACAAATCTACTTCTGCAACACAAGTAGTGTCTGATGATGGTATGAACCATGGTGAGTCTCGCAATTTAGACTTGCATATAAATCATCTTCTTGCTTTATTTCTTTGCCAAGATAAATAGAAGGAAATTGATATGGTAGTGTCTTGATTTAACTCGTTTTATTTTATTTTCTTATTCAATCCATGATCAGAGCAGTTAGTTCTTTTCCCTTGGAGCTAAATAAACAGCAATTCCTCTGAATTCAATCGTTATCTTCACTACTAGAGTAGTTTGCCTCTTCTTTAGAATGCAAAGGCAAGTGCAATCAAAGGAAAAAAAAAAAAATACTCTAGAAGAAATATGTCATCTAAAAATAATGATTACTCATCATAAAAGCAACCAATAGGGCTGTTCTCTTATTTGAATAAATAAGCCCCTCAATCCCTTAACAACTTTTACTGATCTGAGTCTCTTTTTCCGGTTATATAAGTCCAATATCTTTTCAAGAATTCACAATTTAAAACTTGGTATACAAATTGAGTTGTCTGAGTTCTTGGGTTAATCTTCCTTGGCTTGATTCATTTGTTTGACTTGTTTTATTTTTTTACAGCTACTTCAATTCTATAAGGACATTTGTTTGGTTGATAACCCTGATGATATTCATGGCTATGGTTCAGTGGAAATAGAAGGACTTAATTATATACACAAGGCTTACGGCCCTGCATTCTAGTTAGATTCCATAGATTTCATTGCTACTCCGTTGCTTTTGGTTTTCCACAGTTCCACTTGACCAGCATTTCTATGTATAAATGATCAAGTACGATAAATAAATTACGACATGAGCAGGGAGGAGTATTTTTTTTTTTTTTTTTTTTTTTTGATATCCAGGGAGGAGTATGTTGAATAGATATAACTCGACACAGGACTTAGAGCAGAACACCAAGGTTCTCTATCTCCATATGACCATATGCTTACTTCAGCCAAATCTTCCTTTATTGCCAACAATTGTTTTTTTTTTCTCCTGTATGCAGAATTGGTAACATTGTAGTTCACAACTTAGCTAAACATACTAGACATATTAGAGGTTTGTCTGTGTGGATGGAGAATACTCCTCTAAACTTGGTTTCTATTCTCTTCGCCAATCACCACTGATTTTTCTTGAAATGAAATTCAGAATATTCCTTCTCAAAAAATAAAAAATTCATACTCTTACTATGTATTAAAAAAAAAAAAGTAAAGTAAAAGCAAAAGCAAAATTACACAAACTTCTCTTGAATTTTGGGACAATGGCACTTCACCCTAAATCTTATAGGAAATAACTCTCCCCTCCCTTAAGATTTGAGAAAATCAACATATAAGTCATTTTAATAATAAAAGGGTCCGATTAATGGAGGCCCTTTAGGGCACTTGTTAATGAATAATTTTAGGAAAGTTTTAATACCATTTTTATAAGAAAGTCTTTTCTCATAAAAAGTTTCTAAAAATATTTCCTTAACTAATACCTTTAGGGCATTTGTTAACTTTTCCCTTAACAAAATTATAAAAATAATAAAATCTTTTAAATTTTGAGAAGATCCTTCATGACGCAACACTAACTACAATTTGGTGGCAAGGAAGCAATATTTAACAAACAAAAACTTTCACTAACCATGGTTAAGGTTTGGTCAAGAGAATTTTTTTAAAATTTAGAATATTTTGTTACTATTATAGCTTATAATGGAAGGACTAATGTTCTCATTTCCTTAAATTTGAATGGAGGGAAATGTCATTTTTAAGGGTGTGCATGGGTCAAGTTGGGACGAGTTGAGGAGTTTTTTAAACCCAACCCACCATAGTGGATTAAAAAAATTCAACCCAATCTAATCTATCACAAGGGTCCAACCCAACCCATATAGATCGGGTTAGACTCATGGGTTGGATAGTATTTTTTAATTACTATTATTACTATTATCGAATTGAGCATTAGAATAACACCATCACAAATAAGAGCAAATTTATAACTACATAATTTTATGCATAACACCAAACTAACACAAACTATATATGGAAAACTTAGAATTTGAATTTTATTTAAGAAAAGAGAGAAAAAAAAGTAAATAAAAAAATTGTATAATATATTTTTAAATATATATTTAATATGTTTTTTAATTTTAAATATATATCCAATATATGTGAGTTCGGTCTAGTTAGGTAGATTTGTGAATTTTATGACCTAAACCCAACCTAACCCACTCTAAATAATAATAATAATAATAATAATAATAATAATAATAATAATAATAATAATAATAATAATAATAATTCACAACTCAACCGAACCAATCAACCCCTAAAAACCGACCTAACGGGACAAATTTGGTTGGATCGAATTGATTTTAACAGGATGCCTGCACACTCATTTCCATTAAAGTTTGGAAAGGAATGTAATCACCCAAATCTCTTCGGCTTATTTTTAGCAATGGCTTAAAAAGTCAACTTTTTTTACTATTTAGTTTATTTTTATTACTATTCATAAGTTTCATTACATTTTTTAGTACTCACTATACTATTTTAACTACATTTTAACTTTATTTATAGTACTTTTAGCAAAAATATTTAAATTTCAACTAAATAAATTATTCTAAAATAACACTTAGTACGTGTTTGGATTACGTCTACGTTTACGTCTTGCTTTTGCATTTCATCTCCTTTTTTTTTTTTTAGAAGTGTGTTTCTATGATTTTATGTCACACCAACAAGTCTCGTGCACTATTTACAAGACTCACAAATCTCTTTTTTTAACAACATTTTCATTAAAAATAAATCTTATAATATTATCCAAACATTTTAAAATTATTTTATTTGAGTATTTTCGTATTCAAACCCAACTTAAATTTCTTTAAATAAACCATACCTCAAAAGTCGAACGACTCACCCCATGTCCCCACCTGGCCGTCTAAGCATTTATTACTCAGCCACGTTATTTTTCCCACTTCCGTCGACAAAAGATTCCAGTTTGTCCAAACTGTTTCGATTAACCCATTATATTCGAAGCACAGCTTCTCTCCCTCTTTCACTCTGCCTTTGTTTGTGTGAGACATGGCTTCCACTTGTGTCACTGGTTTTCTTGTAGTTTTGTTTGTTCTGCAACCTTGGATTGCTTTAAGCTACCTTTTGCCCTCTGTTTTCTCTCCTGTCTCTGGTTTGTTGTTAAACCTTTTACTTATTCTCTCTCCTAATTTCTTTACATTTCTTTTAACCTTCTGAGTCATAATTAAGCTCATTCTATATTGGCTTTCTGTATTATACTGTTATTAATTCCCATCATGGCAGTTTCTTACAACTGGGTCTCCTACTCTTTCTTGATTTTCATATCTGTATGACTATAAGTTGGGATTGCAATGACTTTTGTCACACTGATTATCTTTTTCTTTTCTTTTTGTTACCACAGATGATGTGTGCAAAGAAGCGATGTGTGGGAAAGGAACTTGCAAGCCATCAAATCAAAGCGCTTTCTTTTTGTTTGAATGTGAATGCAATCCTGGGTGGAAGCAGGCTAACCATGGCCCTGCCAAAAACTTCAAGTTTCTACCTTGTGTGGTTCCCAATTGTAAGAGCTCTCTCTTTCTCTCTCAAATCCTAGTGGATTTTATGTGTGTGTGAATATATGACTACAATCCCTCACACTGCAAAAGAATTTGTTGATGAATTGCTTTGTATTTGTATTACTGGATGAGTAGCAATAGCTTGCCAAATTTTTATTAGTTCTTGTGCTGTTTGTTGATGGCATCAGAACACTTTTGTAGTTCAATATGGTTTATTTGGGAAAATTGAAGGGGTCCTTAGATAAAATTGCGTGGCCAGTAATCAAGTACAGTGGACTAAATTTCCTGCAAAGAGAACAAGATGTCAAGATCAAATAACAACAGTGCATAATCTACAATATCAAGATTAGACATACTAATTAAAGTTGGTGATGTATGTCAATCACACTCTAATTATCTCATAGAGTTGTGTTGCGCTGATATCTGTCCAACTTACTTGGAAGGGTTAAACATTAAACACTTGTAAAGATGTGATGATGATGATCTTGTACCTGACCTGAAGTGTAATTTTTTACTTTACAAGTTGGATGATAAGCCTTACGATTGTATATTAAACATTTGATCTAGTTTAGAAACAATTAAAGAATTCCATGATTAGATGATGCTGATAGTTTTTGGATGATTTTTTTAGGTACCATCAATTACTCCTGCATGAATGCCTCCTCACCCGTCCAAGACAAAGGGAGCATGGCTAATGAATCAATCCTCGATCGTAATAACATTTTTTTTTTAACTTATATGACATAGACCCATAGTTTCAGTTTTTTTTTTTTAAATTAATATATTAATTTTGTTATTTTGGTCTTACAGGTTGCCACTGGACCAATTGTGGAGGTGGCTTTTGTAACAAAACATCAAATTTAACATATAGCTGTGAATGTGCGAAGGATTATTATAATATTCTCAATGATACTTCCTTGCCATGTTTTCAAGATTGTAAGTGCACATGCCTACAAGTTGCAAAAGAAAATTGTTAAGGGTAAAATGATACATTTAGGTGTGGACAGTCAAAACTTAATATTAACATATGATATATCTAATGTATACAAGTAGTATGTCTTCTTCTAATGTATTATGTACAAGTAGTATGTCAAAAGAGAATCCCAACTTGATTTTTAATATTTGTGTTTTAGGTGCAATTGGAATGGATTGTTCATTCCAGGGAATATCATCTTCAAACAAATCTACTTCTGCAACACAAGCATTGTCTGATGATGGTAAGAACCATGGTGATTTTCACAATTTAGACTTGCATAAAAATCATCTTCTTGCTTTATTTCTTTGCCAAGATAAATAGAAGGAAATTAATGTGGTAGTATCTTGATTTAACTCGTTTTATTTTATTTTATTATTCAATCTATGAACAGAACAGTTTTTCTTTTTTTTCCTTTTTCTTGGAGCTAAACAAACATAGCAATTTCTCTGAACTCTGTTGTTATCTGAACTCTGTTGTCATCTTGACTACTAGAGTAGTTTTCCTCTTCTTTAGAATGCAAAGGCGAGTGCAATCAAAGGAAAAAAAAATACTCTAGAAGAAATATTTCATCTAAAAATAATGATTACTTGTCATAAAAACGACCAAAAGGGTTGTTCTCTTACATGACTAAATAAGCCCCTCAATCCCTTAACAACTTTTACTAATTTGAGTCTGTTTTTCCGGTTATAGAACTCCAACATCTTTTCATGAATTCACAATTTAAAACTTGGTATACAAATTGAGTTGTCTGAGTTCTTAAGGCTAATCTTCCTTGGCTTGATTCATTTTATTGACTTGTTTTCTTTTTTTCACAGCTACTTCAACTCTACAAGGACATTATCTTTGGTTGATAACCCTGATGACATTCATGGCTGTGGTTCAGTGGAAATAGAAGGACTTAATTATATACACAAGGTTTACGGCCCTGCATTCCATTTAGATCCGTAGATTTCATTGCTATTCCATTGCTTTTGGTTTTCCACAGTTCCACTTGACCAGCATTTCTATGTATATATGATCAGGTCCTAGGAATTAATTATTACATGAACAGGGAGGACTATGTTGAATAGATATAACTCAGCACAGGATTTAGAGTAGAACATTTTAAGTATAGGGCATATATGCTTTTGTTGAACATGATTTGATGATATTGAGTTCTATAACCTATTTTGAGAAACTTAAGACTTGTGTTGATTTGTTCAGGGGTTGCCAAAATTTTTTAAAAACTTCATAATGTATGTATATTTTGCAATTGTTTAAAATATTAGACCTTAAAATCAATATTTGGCCTCTCCAAAAAATAAGAGCTGGCCCCTACAAAAAAGAATTGAACAACTAATTGTTGGGTTCCAAAAAATAGTTGTTAAGAACAACAAACTATCCACCTTGTAACATAAATAGTTGTTACTTTCAAATTTTTAGTTTTTTCCTCTCTTAATTGGTAAGTTTTGTTTGTTGAGTTCAAATAGTAAGTTTTTAATAAAATAAATTTCTCTTAGAGTTATTTTATTTGGGACTAAGTCTTTTTGTTGTTTTTGTTAAGTTTCAAATTGTTTGTCAATACTTAATTAGTTAGTCACAAAGCATCAAATGAAAAAAAACTACACTGAGGATATGTAATGTTAGGGAGTGACAATACTTAAAAAAGTAATTTTCTCCTGGAGACACACATAGATAATTTTTATATATAATTTTCAATTTGGGACTAAGTCTTTTATTGCTGTTGTTGTTGTTAAGTTTCTAATTGTTTTTCAATGCTTGATCTAGACAAAACATGTTGAATTAAAAAAAGTAGAGGATAATTTAATGTTAAGGGATAAAAATGTAGCTGTGTAAATGTATGTATGAATATGTAATTTGGCCCTCTCCAAACTAAAATTCCTGACTACGCCCCTAGATTTGTTATGTTTACTTGTTTCTTTACTAACCATCTAAATATTGGAATCAGAAATGGAATTCATTAACCTTCAAAATGGCTGATCTTTGAACTTTGCCTCATTGTTGGATTCAGATATGCTTTAGTGCTTGAATTTACGTTCTGCAATTCAAAACTTAATTGAACAATCCCATTGCTAAGCTGAAAGCTAGTATTACTCTGAAAATGTTTCCAAGGTGCCAGCCACATTTGAATTAACATAATTGGAGTAGAGTATAATTTCTGTTCTTTTTCTTTTGTTAATGGTTTCACGTTTGGACTGCTTATGTGACAAGCAAATGGTCAGCTTCCAGAATCAAGCGTCCAAGGCAACCAACCAAATATTTTTACAGGCTTCAGTCGGTTGGTCATAAATTTTGAGCACCCAGGAGAAGCTGTACGTGATATTTATAGGGCAACCCAAAACAGCATCGGCCCAAAGCTCGTTCCTTGCCTTGCCTGCAATGCTCAATCAAAAATATTCGGAAAAATTACATTTTAATTTTTTTTTATTTAAGAATACTAAGTATTTTAACACACACATTTTAAGTCAAAGTCATATAATTTAATTCTTCTAAATAAAAATTCACATAGTTTATGGGTGTAGTAAATTAAACCTTAATATTTGAAATGGTAGTAAATTAAAGTTATTAAACAAATGACTCATATTATCAAATACAACACACTTTCATTTAGATGGGCAGAGTTTTAATCTGTTAGTGCTTTTTAAAATGTTATGATTGGGTGTAACTCAATGACATTACTTGATCTTCTATATGAGAAAAATTAGGATTTGAATCTTCCTTCCTCCACTTATTGTAACAACTATTAAAAATAAATTTTGATGTGTTACATTGTGAAATTATAGGTCTAATTTTTTACATTCCTAAACTATAAAGCTTAAAATTTTAATTTTCCAAAATATTTTTGGGGTTGAATTCAGGCTGAACATTTTACTATTGGAGCCAATCCCCAGGAAATAATGAATGTAGGCCCAAGTATGTTATCATGTCTAGATTTCTGGGCCATTTTTGGCACAGTTTTTACACAAGACAAGAAGGTTTGATGGAACTGGCCCAAAAACAAAAGGGTTGAACATAGTGGGCTTATTTATTTTGTTAATCCCATATATAGATGATTGATGTGATTATAATTCATTCACGTTATCACACCCCAAAAAATAAAAATAAAAACACCATATTGGTATGCTCTAGTTGCTTCAGTGGTAACTGGGCTATTGTGTTTTTCTTTTTAGACACCATTTTATCTCCCTTTGTTTTTTTTTTTTTTTTTTTTTTTTTTTTTTTTTTGTTAATAGAATTTTGTTAACGGATGAGTATTCATTTAGGAAATACTTTAAAAAAAAATTATAGGAAATAAAATAGAGATGCATATTGTGGAAGTGTAATGATGAATTAAATCATGTTCTTACAAGAATTTGTTTTCTCATTTAATTCTTGCAAATGATGTTTGTGAGTTTCTCAATTATAGATGGAATCACGCAATGACAAAGACATAAATAGCTTAATCCTGCAAAGCAGATGGGAGCAATTTATTCAAGGATAACTAGGGAAGAAGGATAAAAGGTTTTTCAATTCATATAAGCAGTTAAGCACTGCCTACGAATAATATGGCTGAAATATGGGCAGTTAGACATTAATTAAAAATGGCTTGGGTTTTGGGCTATAAACATATATAAATTTAGAGATTGATTCTAAGATTGTTATCAACTAGCTAAAAACATATACAGTATACTGGCACTAGAAAATAGAAATATCTATTTTGATTTTTGATGGTAGGATGTTGCTTACCAAGAATGAATCTTCATTCTACATCACATCTTCTGTAAAGCAAATGGAGTAAAAGATGAATAAGCAAAAAGGAGATGAGGGGAATCAGCATAATTTTAATATTTTGTAACTAGGCTTTTCTCGCGAGGCCCTGTGGACAATGCCTGTAAATATTGCTCCAATACTGTATTAATGGGCATAGTAAAGTGACCGTTAAGAAATAATTTTATGTCAGATTTTTTATCAACTTTATAGGGTGGGGAGTCAATAAAGTTAACTTTTTGAATTTTACTTGTCATTTTAATAATATTTTCAGTCTCCTCATCAATTTATACAAAGATTTTTATTAGATGAACTCACAATAAATCATTCTTAAAGAGTACCTTACTATGCTTATTAACATTTCCCATAAATAAACTCCTCTTTCTACCAAAAAAAGAAACAAATGGTTTATCTAATTTTGATAGAGAATGTAATTGTGTGTTTAACAATTAATTTGTTTCTTTGAAAAAAAATTAATAGTTTGCATTCAGGTAAAGAGAAGTAATAATTTGCAAACAGAAAACGCAAAACCAAATACAGAAGTATCTTTCATATCCTATTATTTTAAAGACTAAAGGGTGTGATTGATTGGAATTTGTTTCTTGGTTTTTTTGTTTATTACTTTATATATAAATTTTAAATTCTCACTTATTTATTTTTTTTAAATAAGATAAATCGCTAAAAATAAATATATCCTAACACACTCTTAATTTTTAAAAAATCATAAAAAGTTAATTGTTTTGAAACAATAACAAAATTAAAATTAACTAGTACTAATGCTTTAGGATCAATCAATCTTGTCTCTCCTCGATGTCTGAAAAAAATTCTACTCTTTCCTCAAATATGAGGATTGTAAGGACGCAATTTCAGTCTCTAGCCCAAGTGATGGATGAATTTAGGCCTAAAATGCCTAATATAATGAATTTGTAGAAAGTGAATTGAAAATTTGGGCTTTAATGAGTTGGACAACAAATAAAATGGATTCAAGTGACAAGAAAAAGGAAATAAATTGATTTAAACTAAAGAAAATCCTCCTCGGCAAAGTCCAGGAAATTAGTTCTTATATATTTCTCTTAAGTTGGATTACAGATTTAGTTCTTGACTGCTACAGTATTTTTCTCTTCATCTCTCGATCCTTTTCTCTCAGGGTATCTCTTTTATTTTATACTACCTTTCACTTTCATCCCCACCTTCCACGTATAAATCGGTTTATTAGTCTTGATTCTTGTCCAATCAGAATCTTCCTGAAATATTTGGATAATAGCTGTAAGGCTGAAAGTTACTGTTCAGGTCTCACTTCCTCATAAATGCAGTCAGAGAGTTAGCTGCAGAGCATTCAATGCAGTGGTAGTAGCTTTCCTGGGAGATATTTCATGATCTTTCTCTGTCATGTTCCTTCCTGATACTTGTCCTCATTCATGAAATGATCCAGAATGTTGCTCTTGATGGCAGACCACACTCTATGACCTCGACTTGGCTCAGCCGAGGAGGGATTCCTCCTCGGACCACCTTCCTAGATGACTTCAACTGGATTTCACCTCTTCACCTACTAACACAGTTTCTTAAGAAAGTGTTTACCCATCCTTGGATTGTTTGACGTCCTCGGATTAGGCCCCTAGCCCAATATGTACATAAATATAGGCTCATAGGCCTAACACCCCTATAATAGCTCCTCGAAATTCTTCTTTCTAGCTCTTCGGGAAGAAAGGAGGATTTCGAGGTAATATTATAATTCCTCAGCGCCCATTTTACATCACATCAGACTGTACAGATGCCTTTTTAAGTGCCCAAGCCACGCTCCCGACGCATCGGCATTTGAGACGCGTCTTCATTAAATTTTTACGGCTCCATGTTCCCCACGTTCTACTACGTGATGCGGATCCAACCATTGAGGATTTTGTTGGAAATCAGATAGGAATTTTCCCACCTGTAACTTTCTCTTTGATATAAATACCACTCAAATCAATCATTCGTCTCACTTTAGCATTCATTTCGTTGTAATGCACATACACTGAACCTGCTAACTTTCCCAACTCACTCATGCCCTTACAAATACCAAAATCCTGTCTGATGATACTTTTCTTCTTTCTGTAATTTTTCCGTATATTTCTCTTTTCTCTGTACTTTTCTTCTCCTCGGCTCCACTTTCTTTTCTCAATCTTCTTAGTTCATCCAAACCTTTCTAGAAATGGGTAAATTCAAAAGTTTGGTAGATTCCGAGGAAGGAATAGAGAGCTTTAGAACTCAGTATGGGATCCCTCTAGGGATAGCCATTAGGTACTATAAGGAAGATGAATGGCATGAGAAAATGCAAAAGAGAAAAGTGGTAATCCAAATGAATGCCTTCATAGAGGGAGGGATGAGAATCCCTATAGGCACCGTCACTAGGGATTACCTTAGGACTCATAGACTAGCTCTCACCCAGTACGCTCCAAATATGTTTAGGATCTTGGGGAGTGTAGACGCCCTTAATGAGAGAATGGGCTTAGGGCTAATCCACCATGATGTTAACTAGGTTTACAACCTCCACCACCTAACGGGTAAGGGTATTACCTAAAATCTAGGTACCCTGAGGTCAGGCTCATTCAGTGCCTCCTTGATTCCAACAAAGGCCTAAACAAAGACTTCCTGATCGTATCAAGGAAGTGGCACGATGGCCTTCTTTGTCCAACGAGAGATGGGACACTAGGTGGGGTCTTAGGTTTAGGTTGAAAATTTGTATTCGGGTTTTCCTTTGGCTCATTTTGTTTTTTACTAACGATAAGTTTCTGTTTTTCTCATGGTTTTGCATATAAGAACACTGTTGTACCCAACTTCAGCCTTGTTAACTAGCAGAGCTTAAACAAAATACTGAAGGACGAGGTGTTCGTCCACAGGGACAGTCAACTCAGGGCAGCGCACATCATCCTCGACTACAATCCTATCTCCAAAACCTTTCAGGCACCGAAGTGCGTCATCAAGGCTACGGACACTTGTCTACACCAGATAAGCATTGCCACTTCGGGTTTTCTCATCACCAGCCCTATCCCAAAAGGCACTTTCGCCACCACCCCTATTCCAAAGGACATACCAAGGGTAGCACTACCCTTCCAACGCGCTGCCGAGGAGGCAATCTCATCACAACCAATCACCAAGGAGGAGGAGGAGGAAGAAGACAAAGAAGTGGTTGAGGTGATCGACTCTGAAGATGAATTTGCTATCTTCGATCAGCCGTTATCTCCAGAGCCTCAGGTCGGCGATTCTAGCCACCCTCATTTGCTTTAAGCAAACAACTCCCAAGAAGACACCTTTATCGCTCAAGAGATAGGGATTCAGCACAAGCAAAGATCAACTCTCCAGGACCTTTTAGAGTCCCAACTTGGTAGGAAGGCAGCACAAACAAAGCTTCCCACCCCACTACCCCCTCAACCCACCCGAGTGGATCCCGCCAACCACAAAAGGAAGAGGGATCAGAAAGGTGAAGAGGTGATGGAGACGAGAAGAGCCCATCCCTCCTAAGAGGATGAGCCCCAGAGGGGGGCCAGGTAGCCCAGAGGTATGCGACAAAGCCAGCCAATGAGGGAGAGAGATGGGGTGAGCACAAAGTTGCAGCCCCAGCCTGGGCCCTACCCTTGAAGCTGGATGGAGCTCCCCTTTCTAGCGATGCCTCCATCCAAGACTTCCAGGGGGGGCACAACTGGGTATGTAGCTAATGCCGTGGAGCAACCCCTGCTGCTACCCAAGGATATGGCTGACCTCAGAACCATGAGAAAGCATGAGGTCTTCCTTGGTTTGAAAAGGAATTTGGCCATGGTAAGCCCCTTTTATATTTTTTTTTTTTATCGTGATCCTCCTCTTTCCAAGCCATTCAAGCCACTTTTAGGGTCGAGGAGATGGTGAATAGTTCCCATCACATGATGAAGGAAGAGAAGGGAAGGCAAATTGCAGTTGTGGACGCCTTCCATGTGGTTGAGAAGAGAAACCAGGAGCTGAAAACTAAGCTAACCGTGGCGGAGAGGGAAAGAAAAAGTGCTGCAACTGCCTTGGACAGTGCTGAGAGGTAAGCGGAAGGCCAATAGATGCTTTTTCGCAATGCTGAGGACTAGCTGGCCGCCTCTAAAGAGCAGATCACTGCCTTTAAGAAAAAATTGGAAGAGGTTGAAAAGGCCAAAGATCAATTAGAGAAGGCCAAGGAGGAGGCAGAGAAAGTGAGGGAGAAGGCTGAGCAGCAAAGGTATGACATAGGAGTGGTTGAGAACGAGGAAGCACTTAGGGCTAAGGTCTCGGGGGTATGTAGGAACTACTGCTCTCAAGTATGGAATAAAACTCTCAACCAAGCTGGGGTTGGGGCTTGTTTTGTACTTAGGAAGGCAGAGTGATAGATCCCGAGAAAAGCAGCTCCAACAAGGTCCCTCCCTCCTCTGACAGCCCTTTAAAAGTGGCTAAGCAGCTTGGAGCGAATGGAAAAGAGGCTGAGGTGACTAAGGGAGTGGCCCCTAATACCACCAAGCCCTCGGCTGCTCCCCAAGATCCTATCAAAGACAAGGAGGCACCCAAGATGGAGATTGTTCTTGCAACTCTTCCACTATCTGCCAAAAGTGACTCCAAAGGCATAGACCAAGGATCCTCGGAAGTTGCAGTCCAGCAGTCTAAGGCCCCGCCCTAAGGAAAAATTGTAATAAAAAAGAAGTAGAATTTAATATAGTTCTCTCTTTTTTTTTTCTTTTTTTTTTTCTTTTTTTGTTTGCAACTTTTGTTTTGGTTTTCAAAGTTTGTATCCAAGTTGCCCTTTTGTGTTCAATCACCCTTGCTTTAAGGCTTTTATTAATGAGAGTTATGCATATTTTCTTTCTTCCTGTGATTCTCATACTGGTGCTGATATAATTTCTATCTTATCTAACACTTAATGAACATAGTAACGAGGTAAAACTCTTCTCATTAATCAGCATAAGTAGTAGAAAATTTATCCCATCTCATATGGTCTGCAGCAAAACAAGTTAAATCTACGAAGTCTATCATCTTGGCAAAGCATAATTTTAATTTCAAGAACATACACAGTAATGTAGCATATATACAGTTTTAAACTTACTCTGTTCCTTACTCATTAGTAAGTTTAAAGGACTAGAGGGATAATCAATTCTCAAACGAATACAGGTATGCTTGCAAATACTTTAAGTGATGCTCATGAGCATCCGCTTGAGCTTGTCATCACAGTGAAAATCTTTGCTGTTTAGAGTGCCTGATTATACTTGACATTCGAGTAATAAAAAAGAAGTACTAATTTACCTTAAGTATGTAATCCAAAAAGTTTGAAATAACTAAGGCTTTGCTTTGACACTTGGAAAAAATTATAGGAAGTATTAATTTACCCAAAACATGTGGTTCAATGAGCCAGATATTGCTAAGGTTTTATTTAATACTTACCTAGTAAGGAAGACAATTGTAAGGACGCTAATTGTAAGGACGCAATTTGAGTCCCTAGCCCAAGTGATGGATGAATTTAGGCCAAAAAAGTTCAATACAATGAATATGTAGAGAGTGTGTTTGAAAATTGAGTTGGACAACAAATAAAATGGATTTAGGTGACAAGAAAAGGGAAATAAACTGATTTAAACTAAAGAAAATTGTCACCGGCAAAGTCCGAGGAGACTAGTTCATACATATTTCTCTTAAGTTGGATTACAGATTCAGTTCTTGATTGCTACAATATTTTTCTCTTCATCTCTCGATCCTTTTTTCTCAGGATATTTCTTTTATTTTATACTATCATCCACTTTCATCCCGACCTTCCACATGTAAACCGGTTTGTTGGTCTTGATCCTTCTCCCATCAGCATCTTTCTGAAATATTTAGATAATAGTTGTAAGGCTGAAAGTTACTGTTCATGTCTCACTTCCTCATAAATGCGGCCAGAGAGTTAGTTTTAGAGCATTCAATGCGGTGGTAGCAGCTTTCCTATAAAATATTTCATGATCTTTCTCTGTTCTGTTCCTTCTTGATACTTATCCTCATTCATGGAATGATCCAGAATGTTACTCTTGATGGCAGACCACACTCTCTGACCTCGACTTGGCTCGGCCGAGGAGGGATTCCTCCTCGGACCACCTTCCTGAATGACTTCAACTTGATTTTACCTCTTCACCTACTAACATGGTTTTTTATGAAAGTGTTTACCCGTACTCGGATTGTTTGACGTCCTCAGATTGGGCCCCTGGCCCAATATGTACATAAATATGGGCTCTTGGGCTTAACAACCCTACAAAGATTGAAAGAGATCAAGATCTAGTGAAATCGAAACTTGGTACTTTTGCACCAACCTAAAAAATAAATCACCTTTCCATCGATCAATTTTAACGGTTATATAAATGAGTGCTTTTAAAAATTATTTTTAAAAAGATTTAATATTATTTTTATAAAAAAATCTATATATAAAATTGCCAAAAACTTTAATTAAATTTTTTTATCATAGTTTTTTTTTAAATTTTGCTAATGTGAGTCTTAAAGAATATACATTAAATTATTTATTTTTGGAAATATTTTTTTAAGAATTAAAAAAATTGTCATTTTTTAAATATATATATATATATATTTTAAATCACTGCTCTAAAATCATTAATCATTGCCCTGAAATCATTGTAAATTTTTTGCCCCCTTTAATCTATTATTATTACGTTATCATGACGTAGATGTTATACACCATTGAAGGCACCAGCTTAAAGGACGAGCAATTAATGACTGCAGTAATCCTTCTTGTGCAACTCGTGACTCGTGGCCTCCACCAATAAATGATCAAAAAACAAAAAACTAACCCAAATTTAATTCTTAGAATCGATGGACAGCCAACCCAATTGATGATCTTTTGCCCATTTCTCAGCCCTGTTGTGAAATGAAACCAAATGTCTATCAAATATCAATACTTGGCCATGCAGTCTGTCAATCACTCAAAAAGTCCTCCAATCAGTCCCTCATCAAAACCTCTTGAAAAGTTATTGCCCAAGCTGCAAAGTTCTAGTCTATATATTCACATTCAGTTGCTAAACCTATGCTGTCCCATCTAATTAATATAAAATCTATACCCTTACTCTTTCACAATCGGCGGCGTACGGCTTATAATAATAGGGCCTAAAGAGCATTATGTTCTGTTGTTGTTGGCCAACAGTTATAGACCCTTCATAGATAGATAACATTTGATTGATATTTTTTTTTTATAAAAAAACCCTACCCCTCAAATTATGCCATGGTCCACTAATATTAGTACACTCTATTAGGAGTACTGTACTCTCATTTTCTTTGAATTGTGTGTGAATTATTGCTAGCTTTATCTCATATTTGCCTATTTGCTTTTGCATTTCTCGAATTTCGTTTCTCCTCCTCAAAAGCTTTCCTTTCTTGTTTCATATTTTCACAATGGACCAAGTTACGGCCCCTAGAAACTTGTCATATGCTTCTTTTTGCAATAGGAGGACCCCCAAGGTTAAGCACTGGCTATCACCTTTCTTTTTCTTTTTTCTTTTCACAACCTTGTATTTATTTTAAATAATATTTTTAACTCTATAATTTAAGAATTTCATTTTTTTAATATTTTAAGAATTTGGTGAAAAATTTAACTTCAAATGTTTACGTTTAAAATAGCAAAAAAAATATTAATTTGTTAAGGTACAAAAATGTTGACAATGACTTAATAAATTAAACCTAAAATTTTTCATTTTAAAAAGTATAAATTAACCTCCCAACATTTTCTTTCTTTTAATTTATAACTTGTAAGATACTATAATTTTTTTTTTTTGAAGAAACTATAAGATACTATAAATTGAATATATGAAATTTATAAAGTCACCAATAATTAAAAAAAAAAATCAAACATATCTAACGATCACATACATCACATCAATTTATTAACTTTAGGTGTTACACCTATAGGATTGAATTTTTTTTTTTTTTTTTCCGTTTCTCTATATAGACTGTAGAGCTTGAAGTACAATTAGAGTCTATTTATGTCGAATAATGGAACACAGATCCAGCATCCATGGTCTTTGGAAATTGGAGCTAGAGGTCTATCTTTCTGCCCCTTTTTTTTTTTAATTTTTTGTAAGAGTGAGAGGTCTAACGCTATTGATGGTGTCTCTCACCTAATACGAAATCATGGGGTGCCCTTCCAGACTTATATTTTGCTCATGGAGTATTAGCTAATAAGATGTTGCCTTGTTTAGGTGAGTGAGGCCCACGGTGCACCTCGTGTGTTAGTGTTAGATTATCATAGAAACTCAAATCTTATTTATGTTAGTAATACCATGATTACAAGATTGATGGATTAGCTTGGGTTTTTTTTTTTTTTTTTGGTAAAAGCTTGGGTATTATTTAACTGTTAGTATCATTGGCAACCATGATTGTATATTGGCTCAACTCCTATATTTTTTATTTTTTATTTTTTTGTAAATCCCAATTTCATGGTATATATTTGGTGGGACTCTCACCCACTAGCAGTGGCTATAGAAATATTTTTTTTAAGGTGGTCACTAAGAAATTTAAATTTTATAAAATTTAATAAAAAGACAACTTGAGTATATCAACAACACAAAAAAAAATGTAAATACATGAAATATTACAATTTTTTATATTAATAAAGAGAATAAGAAAAATAAATAAACTAATAAAAGATAAAATACAAATTAAAAATGTTGATATGACAATAATAAAGTGACTACAACAATTTTATAACAAATCTTATACAATAAGTTGTTAGCCTGTTATTGGTGGGTAAAACTTGTCAATATTAAACCTTAATTAGAATTAGTAATAGCTTACCACATAAGAATTATTACAAAATTATTATAAAAATGTTATGAATGTAACATTACTCTTATATTTATTGAATTCAAATTCTTATGATTTTTAAGTAAAAGTGTTCAATATTCTTATTAAGTGGTCAAAATAAGTTAATTTAGAGTATAATATATTTTTTTAAAGTATATATATACATTTTCTTTTAAAGTTAGGGAGGTTACAAAATATATTAATTTAAAATAAACATACAAGTAGAGCCGTCAGTGCACTACCTATAAGGAATCTCATTTAATAACTTAGATAAGGATAGTCATAGTATATACTAATGATTATTCCTTGTCTTTTTCCCGAATTCACTCTGATTCATCACTATATCTGATACGTGTACCATTAAATTTCTTGAGTATGTAGTTTGTATCTGCCGAAGAATGTGCAAAGAAACCAATGAGATACCAAACCCAAAAGGCAAAGTTTTCGTAAGGATAATTAAATACTCATGACTAAAAGCTGGATTATATATATCAATTAATCATGAAATAGGTTGGCAATTGAATTGTCATATCATGGTCATTTTTGGTCTCTCATAAGGAATATATGAAGGAAAGGTTATTTGACTAAATAATATTTACTTGGTGATAATCAAAGATTCCATTGAAATGAAAGTTGAAATTAAAGATGCCGATGTTATGAAAAAGTGGATCAAGTGGACGTTGGTTTCAACATCTTTTATAGTTAGGATATATATATACACACACCATGTCATCCATGCCAAAATAACATAATATTCACATTATTCTGTGAAGCAAATTCAATGGCTCCCGTGTCACCTCAAGACCTTTGAAGTTGGTGGAGGGGTTGATCTTTCTATTTAATTCTCTCTTTCCTTCCTTGCGTGCACGCTTGCTCACATATCTATAGTTGCGTCCCATTTCATCATGCCCATCTTGATTCTTTAGGTTTTTTTTTTTTTAATGTTACACACTTCATCTTATGAGATACCTATATGCATGAAATAAATTGTAATATATACGCATCAATAGGCTGTGACCTATATGTTTCAAATTATTTTCTTTGGACCTTCATGTTTAATTTCATTTTCATATTAGCCGTAACATCTAAATTTGTAGCCATTAATTATCAAATAAATGGTGTGTATTAAGCCATGTCACCATATACTATTAGGAAAATGCTAAAAGCATTAAAAAATTTTACTTCGTAATCCTAACAAATTGATACAGCAATATATATGATTGATGAAATTTAACCATCTAATAAATAAATGTTTAATTTATTTCTTAGTAATTAGTGATATATCAATTTGTAAAGTCTATATAATAAAATTTAGAGAAATGCTATATCCACAATATTTTCACAACTTATGAATTGTTATTGATGGGATAGAAAAACAATTTCAATGGTAGATTCAAATTAGAAACAATAACAACTAATAACTCATTATTTGCTGTGAAAATATTGTAAAAATATTAAAGACATAGCACCTCTTTAAAATATCTCACATTCTTAAGATCACCTAAATATTATCACCTAAATATTAAGGGCATGTTCGTTACCTTTGTTTAAACAATATTATACGTATTTTTACACATGTATTGTCACACACTTTTTCACCAACACGTATTTTCAAAAAATACAAACAACGTTACTAAAAATATCTTACCAAATATTTTTAGTAATAACATTACACTTTTTCACCCATACGGCCCTAAGTATATCACCCAATTTCTATCAAATATGAATTGCTTAATTATTCTATGAAATTCTAACATAAAATTTTCAAACATAAAAAACAAATATGGAACTAACTTTAATTTTATGGACAAAAATCATGATTGTGATCACTTCATGGGAGATGTAAAAGCTAAAATAAAAAATTTTCTTTTATTTATTTATTTTTTCTTTTTTATGAATCTTATTAATTTCTACATTTTGCATGAATAGTAATTGTATTCATATAGATCCAAATTTCCGAAAATCAAGGATGGGAAGGGTTGAAGCTGTAAGGGGAGGATTAGACCTCACTCAGAGTATAGTCACTAGAAGTAGATGGGCGTGTTAATTGTAGTGTTGAATGGAAATAGGTTTGATAGGTAGTCCAGGGGCACACATAGTATCTGAGTTTTAATGATGAAAATGAGATCCTCCTGTCCTACCAACTCACACCCCACCCGCTTTAATCGCTCTCTAACCCTTGTCTTCTCTGTTCTCCTTCTGTTTTATATATATAAAAGAATCTTTTTAATTAGTGAATTCGGATACGTGCGGCTTAATTTTATAGGGTAGATGACAATAAAACACCAAAAATCCTCCAATCATGAAACATCGTTTTTAATAATCTTTGGGGCTAGAAAGAAGGTAACTACAACACAGTCTTACTGTCTCTGAGCAAGTTGTGTAAGAAGCTAGTACACCCTCCTCCTTTGGATTCTCTGCTTGTCTAATCCCGTTGATAACCTAAGAAAACCTAGCTAGCTATAGCTACAACCCCTGCAGCCTGCAGTACTTTGATAGACAAGATGAATGAAAGAAGCGTTTGATTGCTTTAATGGAGACTTCAGAATTAACTATGGGAAATGGGACCAATGCATATACATCTCACCTAATCCAGATGTCTAACGTGCTTCAATCCTTCAAGTTTTATTTATTTTAGAACAACTCTTTTATTTAAAAAAAATAAAAACCTGAATTTTGAATTTTTATACAAAATGGTGTCCTCATTTTCCATATAATCAATGCATGATCATAGTAAAGTACGTGTACTTCTATCAGTTGAAAGTTTTTTTTTTTTTTTGAGAAAAGTTGAAAGTATTGTTAGAAAGTTATAGGTATACGTATTACGTACGGTCTGCCAAAATAAACTCCCCCCAAAAAAATATTAGCTTTTTATGTCATTTTATGGGCTTCTCAATCGCATTCTATACGTAACGTAAATGGTAAGCAAATGTATTCGTGTGACCGTGAGTATGAGATCAGTTTGGACTTTGGAGACGTGTAGATACCCCATGGATTGAAATTTGAATCATAATTTCACCTTACCCTCACTCTCAAGGGTTTTGCATCGGCTCGTGCAAATATTTTTATTTATTTTTGTATAATAATTTATTTATTTTAGTTTACATACTCACTTTTTTAAATATTTCACACGAAATAGATTATTTATTTAACAAATATTAATTTTTTAATTATTTTTTTTTCTTTACACGCAATAATTATCATTTATTCTCTTCCTTTATTCTCATGATATATATATATATATAAAATACAAAATAAGTAGTGTTAATTTACATGATTATTGTAACAACAATGTATTTCTATAAAATTTTGCATAACCTAATGTGGGTGAATTCTATACTTAGTTGACTAAAATGTAAAACTTGTTACATTATACAAGCATTGATACAAATGTTCTGACCCTCACCCTCCCCCGGTATCCATTAGTTTTACTATTAAAGAGTAGGGAACAAAGCAACAATTCTTGAATTGAACCAACATTATAAGGATTCAAATTCAAGACCTATCCTCACTAAGACCATTTTATATTTCTTCATGGTAAGGCAAATGCTGTAACAACAGTTAGGGACGGCCCATAATTTCAAGCTAGGGAGGGCCGGAAATAAGCGAAAAAAAAAAATAAAAAAAAATTCAAATATATATCCATATAGTACTAAGAAACTTTCAACGAATACAAATATGCAAAAATCATTTTTTCTTATTATATTAAGATATAATCATCTACCAACAAAAAAAAAAAAGACACAAAACACTATTATTTCTTAATACATAAGACACTGTAGTTTTTATACTTTTTTTTCTAAGATTTACATGGACTGAGTTAATAATTCATAATTTTGGAGGGGCCCAAGCTACAAAATAAGGGGACTCAAGTCTAAAATTTTTTATTTTTTACTGAAAGTTAAACTACTAAAAGAAAATTTTGGGCCCGGGCCCACCTGGGTCCCTCCCTGACAACAGTCTCCCCTCCTATTTGAGATGGCCATTAGGGCATTTCCTCTGGACGATGATTCTATTGATCATTGGTCCTCATCCTCATTTGATTATGTTTGTTACTTTGTAGAAGGAAAAATAATCATACATTCCCAGGATGTGAGAGAATTGTTCTATACAATTATTACCCAAATTATATCCTTTAAACACTGTCACCATAATCCACTTGCAATTAGGATAAACTTCACGCTAATCACTAACCTCCAATGAAGTTCCTGTCAAAAATAAAATAAAAAACCTCCAATAGAGGCTTTTAGCACACAAGTCCTCAGTTTTTTTTTTTTTTTTTTCTCACATTGAGACCATCTTGAAAAAAATAACCATAAGCCAATTTTATTCTTGTGCTATTGCTTGAGCTAGCTTTAATCACATAAGGGAGGGTTCAATTTGTGTTAGTAACAGTACTTTAATGTTCTTGTCTAGGTCTAGCTAGTGAAATGGTAATAGTCAACATTCTCAAACTATTTTAATATAAATATACTCAACTTTTGAGGTTATATCCAAACCTTCGCTGCAGATCAATCAATCCAAAAACCTTCACTCCCAAAATCTTTCTTTGTTTAATCAATAGTGCGAAATGGATTTTATTTGAAATAATATACTCACATGCTATTTGAAAAGAAGAAATATTTTCCTTGGAAAAGTGAAATAAAAGTTGACACTTGTGACTTGACACGCCTTGAATTTGCGTTTTAGGAATATACTTTTTCCATAAAATTTTGAACCACCGGTGCAAATTCTTTGATTGATAAGAATATATGGATCGTTGTGCTAGTTCCTTGGCTTCACATTCACATTATACAAAGTATTTTAACATGTATCTCCCAGTACCTGTACATTTTATGATGATTTGGCTTACACAAAGCTCCATAAACTTGTTTGAATCTATAGATTTTAAATTGTTTATAAGGTACAAATTGTTGGCATTTTGAAAAACACAAGTACAAACATTCTCTAGTGATTCAAAGAGTCCCACTACCACACAGCCCCACATATTTGACCGTAGTAATATGCCTTATTGCCTCTGTTTCTTGACCACATTAAAGTCATAGACAGAACAGCAAGTCAATAATAGGAAATAAGTCACAAGAAAGCTTAATGGAATACCGAAGATTAACACATTGGTGCTATTCATGTAACAATTAAAATTATAAAAAGCAAAAAGGCTGTAGTGTTTTGAAGCTTTTGGTCTGAGAGAGAAAGAGAAATGATATGCATAATGCATGAAAGATGAAACTAAAAAGAGGGCTGAGATGATGACGTAGCTAGGCACGCCTCCACGCGCATATAGAAGCAGAGAGAAGCTCTTTGCCTCTAAACACTGCAACAAAATGTCAAAAAACACAGAAACACACTGCCAGATATGACACTTATATATATTAGAATCAGTATCACTGAGAGATCAAAAGAGAAGGACCTGGCTTGCTGAGTTTGTCAGCACCTCTACATATCTGTCGGGACGAAACATGGTCAAGCATTTTTGCTGTGTTGCGGGAGATACAGTGTAACACAAGTAAAATTATTGAATGCAGTATTATAAATGTGAATTTCTTCATTTTTTTTACTTTTAGTATAAATTTAATTAGTAAGATTTATAATTATGTTAGAAGAAAGAATGCATTTATGATTTTTCAAAAGTATTATGTAATTATATATTATCCTAACCACAATCACTTTGCTTTAGCTTCATCCTTTGTAGCTTTTTTTTTTTTTTTTTTTTTTTTTCATTTTGTATTACAGCCACATCAACATTTATACTATTAATTAAGTTTAAAACATAATATTCTACACAATCCATAATATGATTTGGTGTTATTAGTAAAATAAAAATGATATCAATAATAGATCCAACTGAAAGTGAAATACTAATCATAACATGTTATGTTAACAATTTTTAAAAATATTGTACCCTTAATCAATGTTACTTTCTTCGAATTCGTACTACTATAAGGTGATATTGGCATGGTTTGAATACGGTGATTGACCTAAACAAAAAGTAATTTTAATAGTCAAAATAATGTTGCTATATTAGTCAGTTATGGATAACAATGTATTCTAGCTTATAATTATGGACAAAAATGGTTTTAATTTTTAATATTGTAAAACCATACGTTTAGAAAATTAATTCAAAATTAGATTATACATGTAAGGACCAAAAAATCTTGTGGCCCAAGTTCACTTAAAATAGTGGATTGAACAATTCAACCTTGGCCCAATTCAACAAAATTTGTAAGAGATGGAAACAAACAACTAAAGGGGAGCTCCACCCGAGGAGACCACATTTACATAAGAAATATTACTGTTCACTCACTTTTCTCTTGGTGTTCTTCTCGTTTCTTTTCTATCTCTTGGCACTCCTCATTTTTTTCTGGATCCCCTTTTTTTGTAAACCTCATTTTCCTTATATACTTATCCTCCTCTCATATCTCAACCATTCATCATTATTTAACATACCTCCTATCACAACACTTGTCCTTGTCTGTATCTGAAGAAGGTGACGGAAGGAACCTACTTAGCTGTGACTCGCACTGTTCAAGTCACTTCCTCATCAATGTAATTGATAAAACTGTTGCCTACCATTTAATGCGGAGGCGACAAGCTACTCCAAACTAAGTACTTCCTTTATGATCACTGATTCTCTCTCTTCATATCCTTCTATTAACTTGGAACATCTCAGGGCCTTATGACTCATCCCTTCCTCTCCTCGGGCCCGCAGCCCATGGCTTCCCCTCATCAGTACTGCAACTCTTCAATTTCATCCTCAGTCCTCGGGCACCCACAATATATATTTTCATAAAAAAATCTAAAATTTTGTTTTCGGTCCTAAAGTTTGCATAAATGTTACTTTATTTATTCCTAAATTTTTAAAAGTTTCTTTTTGTCTAGAATCTATCGAAAATGTTTCATTTTATATTCTTAAAGTGTTAAACAAATTTTTTTCATCCATGAACTAGAGGAAAATTCTTTTTTGTTTCTTTTATTATCTATAAACTATTGAAAAAGGTTCCTTACACGATTTTAGGACAAAAAAATAAATTTTTAAAGTTCAAAGATAAAAAAGAAATTCATGCCAACTTTAAGAACTAGAACTAAATAGCTAAATAGATTATCAAAAAAAAAAAAAAAAACTAAATAGCTAATTCTAATATTTCAAATGCGCATCTACTTCAAAACTGAGCTTTTAAATTTTGGTTGATTCACATTCATATTTCCACAATTTTTTTATCCAAATTTGATTATTTTTACATACATATTTCCACCAATGTCACATTTTTTTTTTTACACAAATTGAATATAAAATTTATTTTTATTGTCACTCAACCAACTGTATCGAAATTTAGTCAATTGTATGGTTTACCAAAGCGCACTTTGACGGAATAAAATCGAAGGACTGTGATCATGGAATTGGAGATTCGGCTACTGTGGGTCCAATTTATTCCACTGAAAAAAGCAGTAGCTTGGTACTGACAATTTGTACTGTTTTTACTCAAACAGTGACCAATTTTTCAACAAAGTATCAATTTCTTTATTCTTTTCTTCTAATGATTATCTTAGGGAGAGAGACTTTCTAAATTATTGTCTAATCTGTTCCATTAAATTAATCCCATGTAAGAATTAAGATTTCTTCTATATATTGTTATGATTAGAATCGTGATTCTACGGCTATAGTCCATCACTAACATTTCACATACTATTGAATGTGTAATGTTGTGTTTTTGTTTTTTTTTTTTTTTCCGAGTAATCTTGAAGAAGAGAAGAAGTAAATTAAATCCATTAAATATCATTCCAAATTTAAGTCTAAAGTCAAAATGAGCATTTTAAATTTATCAGAACAAGAAAATTGATCTAAAAAAAAAAAAACTTTTATACAAATTTTGATGTGTCAAATAGTGATTGAAATAATATCATATTTATATGGACTCATTATTAACACCAATTACACAAATATCAATTTAATGATTGTGAAAAAAAGTTATGAAAATTTTTGTATCATTAGACCGATTGATTTTAACTTTGAAGATAATCTATGTAATAATAGTATGCAAACTTAGAAATTGTGTCCATCAAATATAACAAAAATTAGTTATGCTGGGATGCCCTAAAATGCCTCTAGGGTTGGTACATTTGCCCCTTTTGTGAACCTTTTAGCTATCTCTTGTGGTGGTTTTTATCGCCATTTTCGCGGGTTGGCGGTCAAGCTACCTCAAATGTCCTTAGGAGGTGGCATCGGTCCATATCTAGCACAGATTGGTCTGGATCTAAACTCCTCTACACCTAATGGTTGGATCTCAAGGACGGTGGTCTAACACACTGGGGTGGTATATCCTTATCTTGGCTTCTGATTCTAGGGGGTGGGCTTTCTCTCCTAGATCTATTGTTGCCCTGAGTGGTTCTGGTGGCTTTGATGTGGATTTGTGGAGGAAATGCGCTCTACGTTCTCTAATATTTCATGAGCTCTATGTTACTGTAATGTATTTTCTCTTTTATTCCCTATACTTGTAATTATTTTTTATTATGAATAAAATTTCTGCCATTTGTCTAAAAAAAAAAAAAAAAAAGTAGTAATTTTAACTCAATAATAAATTTGTTTAAAATAGAAAAAAGAAAAAAGAAAAAGGTCAATGAAAGGATTTAAACCACAAGTAACACAATTCGTTATCCTCTGCCTCTTTCGTCATCATAAATGGGCCACGAACACATGTTAATGTTAGTGATAAGTATTCGTAAGTTACAAGTTCATTGCTCTCGCATGGAAAATGTTGAGCTCGACTCTTTGGTAGGACAAGAAGTATTCTTTACCACACGACTCAGTGTTTGACATGATGGATTGCTGGTGTTCCAATAAATCTCATTCACCGATCATGACCAAGTTCAAATTGTGAACTATTAGGCGATAGGGCCTAGTTTAATTAAGTTGACAGTATGAGTACTGTGACCACTTCGGTTGTTGTTGATACTGATTGGAAATTCATTTCTCATTAATAATGAAAGATACAGCCATTTCCATGTTTCAACTGCTATATCTTGATTTTTCACATTAAAAAAGAAAAAGAAAAAAATATGTGCTACTGATTTTTAGCAGTAATTGCTAGCGGGGACCAAGTTTTGAGAGTAATGTTTCAAATTCAATAATGTTGTTCATGGCTATCTGATTTGTTTGGTTCAAATTGACGGCCAATCCTATTTTACACATGACCTAACTCTTTTTGCAAACCGTGTATGAGAGCTGTTCATCTTGCATACCAATGCTACATGTTGGTCCATTTATATACACATCTATTCAGCAAATCTATATCTCTATAACAATTATATACACATCTGTTTCTAATATATATATATACACATCTATATCAGAGAGAGAGAGAATTTATTAATATTACATAACTCAAAAACTATTTATTTTATTAATATTTTAAAATTTCCCTAATAGCTTGCACCTTGCACGTTATCGATCTTCTTGACGTACACACCAAATTTTATAATCAAATATAATTCATTATTTGATTTATAAACTTATATTTTGTATATTGTTTTTAAGCCCTCAAAATATCGAAACAGTTTATCTTTATTCTATATTAAAAATAAGAGAAAATGTGATTTAATAAAAAATTTGTCAAAATATACCTCTAATAAAAAGTTATCAAGTGACAATGTGACATATCATTGTCAAAATTCTAAATTTAAAATTTTACGTTTTTTTTGTTAAGGTTTCTGAAACTTTGTCATGAAATCTAATTCGCTTTTTATTGCAATATTACTATTTGTGGATTGTGGCGATTTATCTATGGTATATTAATTGATTACTTTGGGCGTAAGTCATAATTAATTTGCTATTATTGGGATCTGAATAAGATGTATTAGATTACAAGGCAATAACGACGGAAATCTTTCTTTTGACTATAACCCCAAATAAAATTGGTTTTTATAGAGAAGTATTGTTAATTTATAGTTTATACCAACATAAAATTATGCAAAGTAATCATCTCCCACCCAAATTGTGCAACGAAATCTTTCTTTTGACTATTACAAAGGTTCGAACAATAGGACCAACCACACATATTATTATAGGGGAAGAAAAAGATCCTCCAATCAAAACAAAACGATGAGTTGAGGGATGGTAGTACAGTACTCAAGTCTAGAAACTTTTTATTTTTGTTTGTTTGTATTTTACAAATCCCAATGACAATTTGACCGAGTGAGAGTGATACATGTACCCAATTCTTAATTATCCATTATTATTCATTTGGCAATGCATGCAATTCTAAACTAAAAATCAAGCTTTTGTTAGATATAGAAATTAGCCGGCGTACACGGTATTCTGTAAATTGTCTCCCAATAATTTACGAAAAATGCTACGTCCACAACATTTCTCATAACAAATCCTAGTTGGCAGGTTGTTACAGGTTTTAAATTTAAATCTAACACTGAAATTACTTTCTTACCCATTAGTAATAGCAAATAACAACTTGCCAATTAAGATTTGTTGTGAAAATACTGTAAGAAATGTTGTGACCGTAACATTTCTCGTAACTTATATTCACAATTCATTCGTGGCTATTGGCTAACCTCATTCGCAGGTTCTTCCTGGCCACACATTATAGACGGCCCATTTCATTTAATTTTCCAAATAAATCCACTTTGCTCCGGACCCCTGTAGGGTCCAAATGCCAGCTTTCCTGTTTCAATTTTCATTCATTTTTTCAATTTTTTTCTTTAATTATTTTTCTTTTTTATATTGTTTTTTGCATTTATTTTTGAATTTTTACTTTTTAAAAAATGATAGAGATATAAACTTTTTTACAAAAACTTTTACAAATTGTTGATGTGGTGAATGATTATTAATAAATAAAAAAGTGATGTTATTGGTGGGTTTAGATAAGAACCATTAAAAAGTTGACTATAATAACAATTTATAAAAATATTGTAAAATAATTTGTAACTATTGTATTATTATTATTATTATTATTATTATAAGGGGTTTATTTTTCGATCTTTAAGATTCTTTTCGGATGGGAATCATGAAAATTCCCATCTCCTTGTCTCTTCCCCTCTTTGTCCTTTGTAATAAGGCTTCCGAGTGTGAGTGGGAAGGAATTTTATTGAACTTTATTTTAAGGCTGGTTTTGAAGGGATTCGACCACGGACGTACCCTATCAATGTCATTGTGGATGGATGTACTAGTTGACCTAAAGAGATATAGGGAGTGGAATATTGGACTTGTGAAATGACCCTTCCAAATTAATATATTCAACTCCGTTCAAAATTAATCCGAAAAATACTATAGTATACTTTGTTGGTCACCCTTTCCTTTAATAAAGAAAAAAAGTATGTTTGTCACGGCATGAGTAAAATGCCCAATACTGAAATACTCTAAAAGACATCACTATGTTTGGTTTGAGGGGAAGAGGAGTAAAAGGAAGATCAATTAAGTCATTGTGGTTGTTTTGATAGCATGAGAGGGAAAAAAAGATAAAGAAAAAAAAGGAAGCTAAATTTGACGACAAACCTATTACTTGGGTCCACATTTTTTCCTTCCCTCTTATTATTTTTCTCCTTTCTTCCACTTTCCTTCAAACCAAACATAGAGTTACAAATTAGTTGGATGGTACCTTAGTGCATGGGGAATGGAAGGCTTAGTTTGAGCCACGGGGAGGAAGGGTGATGTATTTATTTATAAATATTTCTAACAAATTAAAAAAAATTAAAAGTAATTAAAAATCTTTGTAATTATTTATGTGACTCACATTGACCTAATGTAAGTTTAACATGGGACCAAGAATATACTCACACAACAACTTTGTAGTCTATATCAGCATACAAATTCAAAGTATTATAATGCATGTAAAAATAAAAGGAAATACACGAAACTAAAAAGTTAAAAAAAAAGGATGAAAAATATAAACATGAAATCAATTTTTAACCAGCTTGGATTTATTTTGAAGCACACATTTGTACTAGTATTATCAAGAGATTGCAACACCTATTTCACTCATCACTCATGACAATATAAATTGTTATGAAGTTAATTGTTAAAGGCGATTTTATAATTTGAAAAAAGAAAATTTATGGAAAAGTAAAATAGATGTTTTAAAGTTGGTTATGACTTATGACTCAAAAGTTTTTATGAACATGTACTTGAGTTCTCTAATTGATAATTTTCAATTGGAGAACCACAACCTAACTCATGTTTCTTCTACTATTGAGTGGTTATCATCAGGAACCCAGGTTTCTCAATGTCCGGTGGTGCACAAATATCAAATATAATAGTTACTCAGTAAGCCTCGTAGCATAATTTCAATTTGACTTCATTGGTGTTAGGTTCTAAGGAATTAGGAACTAATGTATTAGAACTTCAATTTGTAATGTTGGCAAACCATGATCAAAACAATTTTTAGTCTTGTTGTAGACTTGCTCAAAGTATGACTTTTTATGTAAAGTTGGAATCGAGTCACTGCAGAATTCACTGTGCAAATCTGTCAGGCTCGATCGATCGAGAATTAGACTCGACCGATCGAAAGTCGTGCAGATCATTTTTCTGCAGAATTTTTCAACTCAGCCCTAGCCCATTTAATGTGTAGGGTTTTATGTTTTACCCTAAGTATATAAGGGAAAACCCTAGCCACGTTTTTAATGTTCTGTTTTGCTGTGTTTGTGAATCTAATTGTTAGATCTAGAGGTGTTTACCTTCACATACACTTAGGGTTTCCAAACTCAAGATTCATGTCAAGAGATTGGTAAATCATACACTTGCAGAATCAAAGAGCTTCAAGATATACAAGCAGGTGTGCTTGTGCTTTGCTGAGAATTCAAGGAAAGAAGGAGTCCGTGGTCTCGGAGCTGTCACGTGGTCGTGGTAGTAAGTTTCCTACAGGCAGGTAACAATAGGATGTTAGTGGTCTAAGTCTCTATTGTGTAAACTTCGATTATTTCATAGTGAATTCGTTTTACCTTGAGAATAGTTAGGTTAAATCCTCCCCAGGTTTTTTACCGGTTTGGTTTTTCTGGGTCATCATATCATGTGTTCTTTATTATTCCGCACTTTTGTATGATATGATTATAATTGTGTTAACCTAGAATTGTTTAATTTACCTAAGTTAATCACTTGGCTAAATATCTAGGTTAATTTGTTTGGGTTTAAGGGGTCTAAACAAACTTACAAGTGGTATCAGAGCGGATAGCTTTTTGTTTTTGATCTTTTGATCTTTAAGCTGATCCTTGACCCCTATTGTCATGGAACACGGACACTCTCTTGTTGTTCCACCTCATTTTGATGAGAACAATTATGCTTATTGGAAAGTAAGGATGAAAGCATTCCTGAAATCTATTGATGAGAGAGTCTGAAACTCTGTTGAATATGGATGGGAGAAGTCCACTACTCCTGTGAGTGAGTGGCAAACTTCTCAAAAGGAGGCAGCTACTTTCAATAGCAAAGCTATGAATGCTATTTTCAATGCTGTCTCTATGGAGGAATTTAAGAGAATCTCTAATGTTGAGGTTGCTCATACTGCTTGGAATATCCTCCAGACTGTGCATGAAGGCACAAAGGCAGTTAAGATTAATAAGTTGCAGCAATTGACTACTAGATTTGAAGGCATTAGAATGAATGATGATGAATCTTTTGATGAGTTCTATGCTAAACTGAATGATATTGTTAATTTTGCATATAGTTTGGGTGAAATCTATGATCAACCTAAAATTTTTAGGAAGATTTTTAGATCTGTGACTGAGGATTTTAGACCCAAAGTGACTGCCATCACTGAAAGCAAGGATGTGGACTCCATCCCTATTGATGAACTTGTAGGATCTCTTAAGTCTTATGAGTTGGACCTACCCAAGACTAACAAATCCAAATCAATGGCTCTTAAGTCTGTCGATGATGTTGAGGATGGTGGATTTGATGATGAACTCTCTGCTACAGAGATTGCCTATCTTGCCAAGAACTTTATAAACTATCTTAGGAACAATAACAGAAGGGCAAGAGGTAAGAACACTGTTGAACCTAGAAATTTTAAGAGGAATGATCCCACTAAGGTTAATAACACTGAAAAACCTAAAGAGAAAGTTGGTCAACCTTCTAGTAATTCTATGGGACAACAATGTTATGGATGTTAAGGGTATGGTTATGTGAAATCTGAATGTCCTACAAACTTGAAGTCTAAGGGTAAGGCTATGGCTGTGACTCTTAGTGGTGATGAAGTTTCTGACAATGAATCCGCGAGTGATGAGGATGGAAATTTCATTGCTTTCACTACTACTACTGTAGTTAATGAAAGCGTGTCTGTTGAAGAGAATCCTTCTGATGAGGAACTCTTTGAAGATGCAGATCTACAGGAAGCCTTTAATAAACTTTGCAAAGTTGCTGTAAAGGATGCTATGAATGTAGATTTAAGCTTAAAGAAAATTACATCTCTTGAACTTAATAAGAAGAATTTGCCTGTGAAATTGTTTGATGCTAATGAGTTTTTGCATAACGTGAAAACTGAGAACATGTTTTTACTTGATAAAATTAAAAATTTGGAACTTGAATTATCTATTGCTAGTGAACAATCTAATAGGTCTGCAAGCTCCAAACTTGATCACATATTGAGTGTTCAAAAGTATCCTTTTGACAAAACTGGCTTAGGCTTTGTGGAAAGCATCTCTGTGCTTGAATCTCATTCCATAAATTTTGTTCCCTCTTCTGAACCTCCTAAGAGTGAGATTGTCAAACCTTCGGTGAGTGAACCTGTTAAATCTGTAGCTGTTACTCTACCTAGGAAGATTAGGGTTGATCTTCAAAAGTCGCATTCTAGAGCTTCTAATTCTTCTAAGAGCAAATTGCTTGATAAGCTTGCATGTGTTTGTCATTTTTGTGGAAAGTCTGGACACATTCGTCCAAATTGTTTCAAGTTGCAAGCTGCAAAGTGAGCAAATAAATCTAAAGTACCTATGCCTCAAGCACAAGATCCTATGGTACTTATTGGTGAATTGGTAAAGGCGTTAAACCTTTATTCCAATCCTGAAGTTGCTCAGAATTTTAATGTGAATCATAACTCCAATGCAAGAGTTGCATCTAAAAGGTTTTGGATGCAAAAGGCTAGACCTAATTAGGTCTGTGTGACATGGTCCTTGTGCTTCACTGTTCTATCTTTTGTGACCATTTTTTTTTTTATTTGCATTGCATAACATTCTTGCATTTCATTCTAGGTTGTTTTATTTCCTTTAAAAAAAAAAATTTGTGTGCAAAATATGTTTTTGCTATATTTTTCTTGAAATTGAAGACAAGGTTGGTCAATCTACTTTGCATAACATGTTTATATACCTTGTTTAGTTTGGATGCACTTATTTTTACTGCACTTTACTAGTTGAAATTTTTGTAGTGCATGTTGTGTGGGAAGATGTTATAGTTGTTGATCACTTGATCTTGATCTTGAAGTCATATGTCTTTGATTGTCGGACTTGAACTTTTTGAGAAAGGCATAAATAACCATCTCACCACTATTTATTAGCCAATCATGAATACCTTAGTGCATATCATAAGATTTTGTGCTCAAGAAAGTGTAGCACATGCACAAAAAGAACATAAGGTGTAGCCTCTATTAAATTGTTAAAATTTGTGTGTACATTATTGGGCTATAATAAATTCACAATTCAAATAAAATTGGTATGTACATTATCCCGGCTTTGATAATAAGTTTCTGGTAAATTAAAATTGATATTAATTATGAGACAAATCAAGAAACTTACATGATTGCAAGCTTTTATTCTAGGAGATGTGAGAGTTATATGATGTAACTCTTTAAGTTATAGTCTCTTTCAAATTCATGTGATGAATTTTGTAAAAATTGTGTTTGATCACTATGTGCATATCACCTCATATGTTTCTAAGGTTTCTGCTAGTTACACACACTACACAAGTTATTCTCTGTTAAACCGTGTACATGTTATTGTGTGATTTTTGGTCTGACCAACCAAGTTTAAATATTTCTTGAAATTGATGCAGAACATGTTTGTTTTTGAGTTCTTGAGGGAATCTATAAAAAAATCTTGTTTTGGGAGATTTGGGATAAATACATGTGTTTTTGGAAAATATTTCATCTCATACTCATGTATTTTATTCATAAAATATAATGCTTTGAGGAGTGTCAGCACTGAAATTGGTTTGTTTTTCAAAAAATTTGTTTTTCCAGAATTTCGATCGATCGAACATGTTTTTCGACCGATCGAAAATGTTTTTAAAATCCCTGGAAAGTTTTGGTGTGTTTCGATCGGTACTCGATTGGTTTTGGATCAATCGAAGGATTTTCGACCGATCGAATCTGTTTTTCGATCGATCGAAAATCGGGCTGAGAGTTTTTAAAAAAGAACTTTTCTTCACGTGTTCTTCACTTTTCAAAAACTATTCAAATTCTTTTTCTACTCTCCACAACCGGTCAAAACTTCCAAGGCTGTTCTTTGTCGTTTTCCTCTGTTCTTTTTGCAAAGAATCTCTCTCCCAAGGCCGGTAAGACTATTTTGCCCCTCCTTTTGTTTTTATTTTCAGCTTTTCATGCATAAAATCATGCATTTCATTGGTATGTTCGGGCTTTTTTCTTTTTGAATTTGTGTTGATTTTGTTTGTTTTCTATCACAATAAATTAATGGGTTTTTGTGGGGACACCATGTGCAAGTATTACAAGTGGTTTAATTTGGCTAATTTGGTGTTTTATGAAAATTTTGAAAGTCTAGGGGTTGTAAATTCCGAATTTGGAGGTTTTGTTCAAATTGATATAAATTGATGAAATTGGCTTGTTAGATTGATTAATTTGATCATTATATTGAGTTTTATAACTGTTGTGTTGATCAATTTCTCAATTTATTGTATTTTGAAAAATTGGGTTTTTGAAAATTGGGAATTTTTTTTTGATATAAATTTCATGCTCAAGCCAATTTTGTGAATTTGGATCATATTAGAACTGTGTCATTGCATTAGTTCATACATCACATAGAATTGTTATTTCTATTATTTTTTTTGCTGAGCTAAGCTAACTTGTAGTCTGCTCTTGGTTTTAGTTTTTGTTCTTTTCATCTGTGTCTTTCTATTCTGTCCTTAGCACCATGCCTAGGAAAATCAAAGCCCGTAGGACTTCTATTCCTTTACCTTCTTTTGATAGTGATCGGTTTCCTAGTGAGAAGAACCAAGAGACATACGAGACCCTTAACCTTAGGCGTCATATTTGGGGTGAGCATAGGGTCATTTTAGATGAAGTTGATCCTGAGGTGAGACGTAATTTTTGATCGTCGGGGTTGGATACCTTTGTTAGACATTGATCATCTGCCTCCGGCTACCTTGATTAGAGAGTTCTACTCGAACCTCTCTATCCACGTCTATGATTCCAACACTCTAGTTAAGAGTTGGATACGAGGTGTGGAGTATCGCATTACCCCTTCGGTAGTGTCTGATGCTCTTGGGGTGCCTATTGTTGATCATCCAGTCTTTCCTTATGATGAGTTTCCGCCTCTTGATGGCGTGACGTCTTACATCACTGGGTCTTCTATCCAGTGGGGTTCTGACCCTTGGATCACCTCTGCTGAGCTTTCTGAGCTTCATTATCTTTTCTTTAGGATTGTGTGTCATTCCTTATGGCCTATTTCTCACCTCCACACCATCCCTATTGAGCGATGTGTGTTTTTGTATGCTCTTGTCACTGATGCTCCTATCAGTTTTCCACATTTGTTTCTTTGTTCTTTGAACGAAGTGCATCGGAGTAGTTCTACGGCTCATGCTTTATTCTTTCCTGTCTTTATTCATAGGATTCTTCTTTATCTAGGTTTAGGTGATTTCCCTGCTTCTGAGCCAGTTCATATTATTGCTCCTATAGGTGCTACCTTTCTGAGGCAAAGGGCTGCTCAACTTCGAGCTAGCTCTAAGCGTCCTAGGGTAGAGCCTTCCGGTGTCACTCCACCTCCTTTTTCTTCTACAGATGCTCCTATGGCTGAGACGTCTACTGATCCTGATCCTGCTGCTGCTGATGTTCCTCCACCTTCTCCTTCGGATGTTTCTGATATTCGTCGGAATTTAGACACTGTCATGACCGTTCAGGCGGCTCATGGTCAGCTTCTAGTGGATGTACTTGATGAGCTTCGTGCTTTGAGAGCAGATTTGGCGAGTTTTCATCATTCTCCTCCGCCGCCTCCTTTTGATGATGAGTGAGTGCCCTTTGGCAATTCGTCACAAAAAGGGAAGTACATTCTCTATTGTGGAGTACATATCTTGTAGGGGAGTTTTTTGTCTTAGGGGGAGTTTTGTATCTTTTTGTGATACTGAGGAGCTTGTGGAGTTTATTAGATTGTATCTAGGTGCTTCATTGTGTATTTACATTTTTGGCTCATGATAGAGGAGATATCTTTGAGATACATTTTTATGTATATGTTTCTTGTTTCACTATACTACGTTGCTTATCGATTTATATTTATGATGTTATTCATGATATATGTCTTTATTTTGTGTTATGTGAAATCAAGAAGTTTTTTTTTGTTACTTGTATTTTCCACACATGCGTTTATGTGTTTGTTATGTGTTACAGAAATATACAGGTTGATTCAGTCGTGCTGCTGTCTACTTTGCAACTGATAGATAGTAGTTAGGTTGAATTTGTTTAGTGGCTACTGTTTTGTAATAGGCTATTTAATTTGTAAACTTTGAGCTTTTTGTTAAGTCTGTGTTTTGTCACGGATTGCCAAAGGGGGAGTTTATTAGGTTTTAAAGAATTAGGAACTAATGTATTAGAACTTCAATTTGTAATGTTGGCAAACTATGATCAAAACAATCTTTAGTGTTGTTGTAGACTTGCTCAAAGTATGGTTTTTTATGTAAAGTTGGAATCGAGTTACTGCAGAATTCATTGTGCAGATCTATCAGGCTCAATCGATTGAGAATTAGACTCGACCGATCGAAAGTCGTGCAGATCGTTTTTCTACAGAATTTTCCAACTCAGCCCTAGCCCATTTAATGTGTAGGGTTTTATGTTTTGCCCTAAGTATATGAGGGAAAACCCTAACCACGTTTTTAGTATTCTGTTTTACTGTGTTTGTGAATTTAATTGTTAGATCTAGAGGTGTTTACCTTCATATACACTTAGGGTTTCCAAACTCAAGATTCATGTCAAGAGATTGGTAAATCATACACTTGCAGAATCAAAGAGTTTCAAGATATACAAGCAGGTGTGCTTGTGCTTTGTTGAGAATTCAAGGAAAGAAGGAGTCCGTGGTCTCGGAGCTGTCACGTGGTCGTGGTAGTAAGTTTCCTACAGGTAGGTAGCAATAGGATGTTAGTGGTCTAAGTCTCTATTGTGTAAACTTCGATTCTTTCATAATGAATTCGTTTTACCTTGAGGATAGCTAGGTTAAATCCTCCTTAGGTTTTTTACCGGTTTGGTTTTCCTGGGTCATCATATCATGTGTTCTTTATTATGCCGCACTTTTGCATGATATGATTATAATTGTGTTACCCTAGAATTGTTTAATTTACCTAAGTTAATCACTTGGCTAAATATCTAGGTTAATTTGTTTGGGTTTAAGGGGTCTAAACAAACTTACAATTGGAAATCATCACATCAACTTCAACCTTACAAGTAGGAAAAATCTTTTATTTTGTGTGTTCTAAGCAAAGGTTCGAGGCTTGAACCATGAACATTTCCCACAACGAGGAGGAGCCATTGAACTAAAAGACTTTTGACAAGTAGAAAAATCTGATTAAATGATGGTAGTATGTTCCATTAAATTTTTATTTTTGTTTTTGTTTGTTGCTAAATACTATGTTTCAATGGTGTATCAAAATTGCCTCATTCCAATTACATTAGTCGATGTGATGTGAAAGTTTGATGGCTCATGTCATCAACTAAATCTAAATGTAAACTTAAATGTGATGATTAAACGATTAATGATTATATTATTGAAGTTCATTACTTTTCTTTACTTACATTGCTTGATGTTGAGTTGAATTAAACATAAATTTTGTATTTAAATTCTAGAAGGAACATAATAGTGATAAATGATTTTATTGTCAAGTTCATTAAGATACTTTTTAAGTGCATTACATGATGATTCAACCAACAAAAAGAAAAAAAAGGTACATCTCATCATGTTGCCTTGGGACTTTGATTTTTAATTTAAATTCTAGAAAAAACAAAAACAAAAGAAAGCAAAAAGGGGGGCGGGGTGGTGATATGTATAGACAGTTTAGTTTCAAATTTGTTTAAAGTAATTTTTTTTAATTGTTACGTGAGAAATTATAAATCTACCTAGGTTTATTATTTAAATAAGCCACGTAATGGATAATCTCTTCTTTTAAAGAAGCGTAGATAGATCATTAATGAGATAGAAAGTAAGAACTGCAACATTGATTATAGCCAAGGCAGAAGTCATATGAGTTGGGGTTTAATTGGTGGACAACCCTGGAAAAAAGAAGAAAAGAAAAAAAAAGGAGTAGTCTAGAAATTAGACCGAAGACCAACCGGTGGAGTTGGTCTAGACTCCAACAAATCAAGCTAATGAGAAAGAATAACTCATAGAAAAACGACAAAGTAATTAGAATTTAGAACAAAAGAGTGCATATCTTTCTGGTGGGGATTGGTGAACTTCAAAACATAGCCTCATCAAATCAGAAAAAGATTCTATCAATATGACATCATAAGATCCTCTACACTTCTTATTATAGGCTATAGCTTGTTTGTGCATGTACCAATTTTATCTTTAGGAGGTTTCTCTCCTCCGACAGGTGATAGTTTAAAGAAAGAAAAAGAAGGAGAAAATTTATACAAATGGGTTTTATTAGACCAGAAGTGATGTGCAACAAAATGAATATGCGAGCACTAATGCTTGCTTTGCTCCATTAATGGGTTTTGTTAGATCAGAGGTGATGTGCAAGTGTGTAACAAAATGAATATGCTACCACTTATTTTTGCTTTGCCCCCATTAATGTCATTGTATTTGTAAAAAAAGCATGATATATAATCATATATATTCCCATTAATTTCAGATAAAATCAGATCGAAAATTGCTTTAAAATAATTTTGGGTTAGATTCTTCCCCTCTTTTGCTGCTACAGAAAACCAATTGCTTTCTGAGACTCATATAAAAATGATACTCCTTCAGACAAGTCCTTAATTTGTAGACCACGCCACTCCAACCACAACATGAAAGTGACACTCACAACCTCCCCCACATTATCCTCTCTGATCAAACCTCAGGTATAATTCAAAAACTCCTACATTTAATAAACCCACCGATCCTCACACGTGTTTGGTAACTCCTTCTCCTTACTAATTTGGTACGAGGCGACTGATTACAAACCGTGTCACTAAAACAGAACCGTGTCACTAAAACATTTATTTTCGAACTCCACTTTTTACCTATATTTTTCATTTTTCATTTATTAGTATTTAGCAATTTTATAGTTATTATTTAAAGAACTGCTACGTTCACAATATTTTTCATAACAAATCTTAGTTGGCAAGTTATTACAGGTTTTAAATTTAAATCCAACACTGAAATTACTTTCTTACCCACTAGTAATAGCAAATAACAATTTGCCAACTAGGATTTGTTGTAAAAATGTTATGAAAAATATTGTGAATGTAGTATTTCTCTATTATTTATTAAACGACCAAGTTTTCCCCCCCTTTGGAAAGATTTGTCTCCAAACTTTTTTATAAAAATTCAAAAATTCTTTATTTTTCTAAATTAGTTTAATAAAATACTACAGTATTTTGTTATTGAATAAGGAATATAAATTCAAATCCTCCTAGAAAGACATAAGTCATAATATGAATGCCATAGATTTCAAATTCAATTGCATTTATTCAAAAAATTTAAACTCAAAACATACTCAATATTCTAATCCTAACCTTCAAGAGCCTTTTTAGTGCGTATTGTCCAATTCTCAAAACTTGAGTTTAAATATTCAAGAGTCTTGTAGTTTAATTAGGTGGCATTTTTTTTTATATTTCCAACTAAAACATTCATGGTTCAAATTTTCTCGCCCCTCACAATCAATGTGTCACACACAAAAAAAGAAGAAGTTTAAATTGCCATCCTCCACTTATTGTAAACCCCAAAAAAGAAAATGATTAAATTATAATTTTGACTCTTAAAAGCTTGGAGTTGTTTTTATTTTAATTTCTTAAGCCTTAAAATTTTCATTTTAGTACACAAAGTTTGATTATATTTTTAAAATGATTCTTCTTTCTATTTCTAAAAACCATTGAGAGAGAGAGAGAGAGAGAGATTTTAAGGGTTACAAGTGTAACGTAGACAAACAATCCAAACCAGGAAGTCCTAAACTATGTTTTTATTTTTTTATAACTCTATTTGTTTACTAATCCAATGATTATTAAATGATTCATATAACTTGTATTAGTATTAAAAAAGTTATGTAATTGAATGATATCATTTTAATTATATATAAATAAACGCAATCTTATGAATTACTATTTTTTGAATGACAATGTTATGAATAATAGTCGACTATAATGTACTTCGTGTGAGGAAATTCATTTGAAATGGTTTGTCTATTAGTAAAAACCGTAAAGACCTTTAATTAGACTGACATTTCCGCCGCTTTTTGTCTCACACAAAACACTGTGAGAGAGTGTGAGAGATCACACACACACACACACACACACACATCCTCTATAAAAAGCCCACCCTCAACTTCGTCTTGTAAATAAAAGCACTAAAATCTCACTCTCTTTATTGTCATAACACTACTATTAGTCACACAAAAACAGAGCCTCTACTCTCATGGACAAGGCCATACCCGAGTCTTGGAGACCCGACCCAGTCCATTCGGGTCTGTACCGGCCACCGGAGACCCCACGTGAGCCCATGGAGTTTCTGTCAAGGTCATGGAGTGTTTCAGCTCTGGAGGTCTCTAAGGCTCTGGCACCACCACCACAAATGGTACTCTCTAAGACCTCTAGTGGTGTTGTTAATGTGAATGGTAGCGGAGCTATAATAGAGGACTTGGCTGGTGAGTTAGAGGAGGCTGCTACGGTTTCTGGGAACCCTTTTTCGTTTGCTTCGTCTGAGACCTCTCAGATGGTCATGGAGAGGATCATGTCACAGTCGGTGAGTCAGTGTTGTAATTGTCACAAGCAGAAGACTATATCAGACTCTGTGTGTGTGGACAAATTGCGGGGATTTTTTGTTTTTTGTTTTATGGGGTTTATTTATTGAAGCTTTTCTCTTTTTGTTTTTGTTCTCTTTCACTTTTAAAAAAGGGGGGGGGGGGGGGGTTTATGATTATACCACTTTGGCATTTGCTCTTAATTTGACTACTTTGGTTCTTTCATTTTCTCTTTTTGTTGTTTTTCTTGTGTTTGTTTCTGGGTTTTGGCTCTTTACTCTGTAGTTCTCCAACTGAGTTTTTCCTTTCTGTTTTTTTTTTTTATTTCATTCAAATTTTATGATACATGGAACTTCAATTCATGGCTTTTCAGGTTGGCATTCTATTTCGAATTTTTAGTATTGTTTTTCCCTTAAAACTGTTTTGATTGGCTTGTCTCTGTTTCTGTCCACACCAAGCGTACAAAATCTAATTTGAAAAATTTTGTCAAGGTTTTTTGTCTTGTTAACATTTTCAACATTCTCGGAGTATTCCTTAAACCGTTAATGTTAAGGATTTGTGTCCACACCTACTCTACAAAATTTAATATGAAAATTTTGTGACCCTCAATTTGGCTATCTAATTAATTCACACCCACATACCAAAAATAACCACAAAATGATTTCCCTTTTCAATTTCTCTAAAAAAATCATATTAATTCTACAATACCAAGTACTAACACGTGGGTTGCATGATTTTTCTGTGTTTGCAGCAGGAGGTATCTCCACGAACCTCAGGTAGACTATCACACAGTAGTGGACCTCTCAATGGAACTCAGAGCTGCGGCTCCTTAACCGACAGCCCACCCGTCTCTCCATCTGAAATCGACGATGTTAAGGTTTCTTTCTCTCTCTTTCTTTTTCGCCGACGACCATTTTTCATGGTCACCGGAATGTTACACAAAAAAGTTAAAAACACATAGAGACATATTATCCAAAGTCTGTACACGTTTTGCTCTTTTTGGGTACAAAGCACGAATACCGGGTTTATTTTGACAGTACTGACTACTCATAGAGCAAACATCTTTCAGGCTTTCTCTGTAACCAACGCTCTTTATTAACTCATGGACAGTGTGACTAAGACTGGTTGTTTTCACTTTCTTGAATGCTAGTTTATAGAATTTACGTTTTTTTTTTTTTTTGGTTCTCCAAAATACACTCTTGCTTAATTAATTGTTCACTTTCGATTTTGACCCATGAAGTTAAATCGATTGTTTTCAGTCTTTAATTAATTTAGCCAATTGTGATTAAATAACTTAAGCAGATTGTTTGTCCCTACAAAACTTAAACAGATAACCATAAATTGTACTAAAATATCTTATTAGGTTAAATTTTTTTTTTTGGGGTTAAATTATTAGTTTAAATTTTAGAGACCAATCAAAAATTTTGTTTTTCAGTGATATTATTATTTCATCTGCTTACTGCTGCCTTTAATAATGACCAAAATTCATAAATTTGGCCTTGGAATAAGCAAAAGTATATATAGGTTGCAGAGTATGTTGGTACTTGTAACTTAAATTATTCACAGTTGGCACAAATCTACCGTGGGTTTTACAGAAATGCCACTGAAATAATTGTTTGGTGTGCACGGCTTGTGTGTAGTCACTGGATTGCCCAACTCTGTTTCTTGGTCCCCCTTGGTTAGTGACTTTTTTACTGTTGAGTACATGGTGCTTGTCACCAAAATCCTGTCCTTTTGGAGACTCTGTAACAAACACACCTTGATACCATAGCCCTTAATTCTCGTCCCACTTGGGGTGCAAGGGTGCAGTAATGTCTCATGGACCCCCCAATACACGAGGTGGGTGCGCGCTTAGTACAACCGCACCCATTTAGAAATTCAGCTATGCCCCAAATCTAACTAGTATTTCTTATTTCTTACATTGTTATTATTGAATTTAGGACTTGTATTTATTAGTCACACCCATTAAAATTTATTATGTGGTGCGTATACATACGCACCTAATAACATAATAATGTTACACACATGACATTACACCCGCAATTTAGCATCAATTGATGTAAGTGTGACCCCACAAGCATTTATTTTTCTATGCAGTATGGCCGCTCAAACAACCCTCATAACACCCAATTCCGTGCTGCCACAACAGGCGGCCCCACCCCCGCTGCTGGTGGCGGTAAGACGGTGGGGAGGTGGCTGAAGGACAGGAGGGAGAAGAAGAAAGAAGAGACCAGGGCTCAGAATGCCCAGCTCCATGCTGCCGTTTCGGTTGCTGGGGTGGCAGCTGCTGTCGCTGCTATTGCAGCCGCCACTGCCGCCACGTCTGGGGCTGGGAAAGACGAGGTAATGGCGAAGACTGACATGGCGGTGGCATCTGCTGCCACGTTAGTTGCTGCCCAGTGTGTCGAGGCGGCTGAGGCCATGGGGGCCGAGCGTGAGCACCTTGCGTCGGTCGTAGGTTCCGCCGTTAATGTCAGGTCAGCTGGGGATATTATGACATTAACTGCCGCAGCAGCGACAGGTATATGTTTAATGTAATTTCTAATTGGCTTAAATGGGCATTTATGGAATGTAAAATTAATAAATTAAATTCTTAATGACGAAAGTGTCCCTGGGGTTTGTGAAATGAATTGCAGCTTTACGTGGGGCTGCCACATTGAAGGCAAGGGCATTGAAGGAAGTTTGGAATATAGCTGCAGTTATACCAGTAGAGAAAGGAATGGGAGTTCCTAGTAACGGTAGTAACGGTAATTCCAACAGTAGTTACAGTGGTGAGCTTGTTCCTGAAGAGAATTTCCTGGGCATATGCAGTAGAGAATTACTTGCTAGAGGCTGCGAGATCCTCAAGCGCACCCGCAAAGGTAATTTCCTAGTACTTTCCCATCGTATTTCAAAGATATATGCTAAAGGTGCTAGCAATTTTACCATCAAAACCTTTTAAACTAATGTGATAATGACTGTAATTAGTGCGACATCAATTTAGTGCAGTTTGTTTATATGAAAAATAGTGTTTCCGGTATTGCTTTTAATTGGAAGCAGAAAGTGATGTATTTAATTAATTGTTTGGAACAAATTGTGACTGTTACGTAATGTATGGAGTCAATTATGGAGAAACAGTGGCCAAATATGTGTCCTGAAAGTTATTTATGTTTATTTGTCCAAATTTTGATTTGTTATAAGTATAGACAGCTTACAAGGAAGAGAGTTTGATTGTGCCATTGTTTTGATAAACGCAGGTGATCTTCATTGGAAAGTAGTCTCTGTTTACATCAACAGACTGAACCAGGTTAGTCTTTCTATGATAAAGCCTAAAGCACTGTCTGATTTTCCTTTAGAAATTCTAATCACTTAATAATTTGGGAATCAATTAGACTTTTATTAGGAGTGTGAACCTGATAGATAAAAAGGTTGGGAGGGAAAGTTACGTAAAACTGAGCATGATGAAATAAATGTCTCTACTTTCTCTTTCTTTTCTTGCTTCTTTGGAATCTTTTAATCTTTGAGCTTCTTTTTGTGCAGGTTATGTTGAAGATGAAGAGCAGGCACGTTGCGGGGACCATCACAAAAAAGAAAAAGAGTAAGTAATTGCTTTTGTCTTTTCTCTAATAAGTTGAACAGAATTGGAGGTGGGTCTTCTTCCATTTGGGGATTTGTGAAAGCAAATGGCATTAAGTGGGAAAAAGATCAAAAGGGTTCATCTTTAATTCGATCTCTTTTGAATTTTACAGATCAGGTGTTGGAGGTAATTAAAGATATGCCAGCATGGCCCGGCCGCCACTTGCTGGAAGGTGGTGAGCACCGTCGTTACTTTGGATTGAAGACCGTTATGCGTGGAGTCGTAGAATTTGAGTGCAAGAACCAGAGAGAGTATGATATCTGGACTCAAGGTGTGTCAAGGCTGCTTACAATTGCTGCAGAAAAGAATAACAGGCATAGAGTTTGAACTTTGAAATATTGTGTTTGTTTGTTTAAATTAGGGAGGGGGGCTGAAATTTTGGCAGATGGCAAAGTGGGGACTATGATTTTATGGCCCTATGAACATAATAGATATTTTAAAATATGGTGGGGGCTGGTTTTTTGGGTTCCTATTGTAAAAAGAAGAAAATTAAAAGATAAGTTATCATCCAAATGGGGTCACTTTAATCATGGGGGGAATATGTATTGAGCTTTTCTTTTTGTTTCTGAATGGAAAAGTAAAGTGATTATCAAAGTAACAAACACCATGTGATCCAAGTCCTTGTTGTTTCACTGTTGTTTGATGAAAGAAAAAGAAGTATCTTGGACTGGGGCAGTCAAAAAGAGAAGGAACGAATCCCGTTTTAAGTAAAGCATAATATTTAGTAGAAGATGAGGACATTGTCTGATTCTATGTGTATGCTTTATTTTATTATTATGTGGGTTTGGCTTTTGTCCCTTGATCGTTTTGGGAACATAGTTTATGACTTCAAGGTTTCTGATGTGGTGGAACCAAAGATTGTCTTGTTTTGTAATCTTCCACTTTATGTAATAATTTTGATTTGAATTAAGTGAATCAAGGTCTTTGATAATATTTTATTTACTGAAAGAGCAGAATGACACCCATATTGTCATAAGTGGGATATAATAGTGGACATAGGGAAGCCCAATGGGACTAATACTGAACATGATGTAATACAGGAAAAGTCTTCAAGCATAACAGTACATACACATTAATTTGTTGGTTTTCGGCTTAATACGATGGGTGTTTTGAGGCCTAAGGAGGAGCCAGCCAAGACTACTAATTAAGTCTATGGCTGTAGGTTTGGTGTGTGTGCACTTTTAAAATGTGGGGGAGGCCCACCAAAAAATGTGATTGAGATTTGAGGCCTCTTTTGAGGTGGCTTGAAGGCGAATTTGTGGAAATGGTTTAGGCTTTACCTCTTAAAGCTAAAAACTCCATAAAAATAAAGTGCAGAAGCTCTAGCTATGCTACTGTAGCTACCCAACAGTTATAAAAGGCATTATCTTGTTGATGTATTAAGGAAGCAAAGTTTAAGTTCAGCGAGGGAGGCTTTGGTAGCATACGAAATGGCACTATCATTTCTGCAATACATAAATCATACAAAACATATGGCAAGATTCAAGTCCAATAACCATTCTTTTTCTATTTAATTGCACTAGGAAAGGATGCTTGATAATCTGCCTTGTATAGCTTGAGTTACTGCTTGGAAATTTCTCCAGGCTTATAGAAAATCTAGAATATAAATTGAACCCTCTTTCCAAAACCGAGGGTAAGATAAACAAAGAAAATCCCACCATAGAGAAGCTAGGCAATAATATAGATATGAACAAAACAAAGATATTGTGTTTAATTGGATTTGCATTCTTAACCACACTTCTCTTCAATTGGGTAAAAAAGGCTCAAAGTTCCTATATCAATATGACTATTTGAAGATGCAAAGATATGAGATTGAGAGGAGAAAATGAAGGCTTTTAGCTGTCAGCAGCATCAAGTAAATTGAGGAGGCTGAGAAAGATGTTGAGAACATCTAGATACAAGGCAACTGCAGCCCAGATATAATCATCATAGGAGTAGCGCTTGATCATATTGTCAGTGTCATAAACAAGATAACCGCAGAATATAAGCGATGCCAAACCACTGTATATCATCACGGATATCTTGCCCAGAGGGATAAAGATCTGTTCATTAAGAAGAGGTTCCATTAGTCCAAATTTGGATGAAGGGTGAGAGAGGAAACAAAACAAGTTGGGAAGTCCCATTTACCTGAATTAGTCCAAAGACTAGAAGCACAAGTAAAGAAGCAAACAGAAAGGGTCCTAGAAAACTGAAATCTTTTCCTCTCTTCACTGCCCAGAAGGTGTAGAGAGTCAGGCTAACAACCGCAACACACGTGAGAATAGCAGCCTCCAAAATAATTCGTCCTGTTGACAACAAAATAAAGTTTAGTGTAAAATAAAAAACACACAAATTGCATTGATTTTTAAGTTTTAACATCACAATAGTTATCAAGTAAGTAAAGGCTTACACTAACTAAACAAAACTAGATATCGAAATACTATTAGAAGAATGTCATCAACATTTTGTTACAAAAATTAACTAATCTGCATATTCTCAAAAATTCTTTCTTTTTTCAACCCTCTAAATTAAGCATGTTAGATTGTCTAGAATAATTTTTGTGCTCAAAACATTTCAAAACATGGATATTTCAAATAGGAACCTGCTTGTTTCAAAGTCCAAAATTTACAAATTGTTAAAGTCATGCCAAATTGCAACAAAGTCCAAAGAGTTCACCAAGAGAAACTGATTCCAACCAACTGGTAACAGAGGTAACAAGAGAATTATATTCAGATGGAAGACAGGCAAGAATATAAGAGTTAATTTCATAATCTCCAAGTGATTAACCAATAAAGGAAGAAGATCAGCATGAGTTTTGGCCTTTCGGAAGTAATCTGGGATGGAGAGATAGCCTTTTTTCAAAGTTGCAAGCTGATAGCGCCTCTGCATAATTCATGCGCTAGATTGAGAAAAAACATCTTCTCCAAAGTTTGCCAGACTTCACGTAAAGAAGTCAATCCAACAATGTTTGGGACAAGGTTTTCCTGGATGATAGAGACTAAAACACTAGTTGATCAAGTTCAAACCAATGAGCATATTCAGGATTAGAGATTATGGTAGAGGCAGAGGAGGGAGACAATTGTTTTTGGAGGACGGGCTGTACTGCCATGAACATGATGGAGGATTTTGTTGCCATTAATATATGGTAGAATAGCTGCTTTCCAGGAAAGGTATTTGTCTTTGGCAAGTTTGATTTGGAGATGATTTGATGGAATAAGTGTTGAGTAGGATCGGGAGGTGGTGGCTGAATCAACAGTAGAGGAGGAAGAGGAAGAATTTGACATGGGTGGAAGTGAGTCCATTTGCTCTGATAGCATAAAGAGATTTGAAATATGTAATGAGATTCTAAATGTGATTTGCTTATCATGAAATCATTGGGAGCTTCTTCTTGTATTTATAACAATTGAAAATAAAAAATACGTAGTTGTTATCAATCTCCTGTAACTGTTATCTGACATGGTTGATGGTTATCCTCTTGTGGTATTTGACTTAAATTGTGCTGATATGTTACTGGAGTTGTAATCGTGTGAGAGGATGGCTTTAATGGTGTTTGATTCAAATTCAAATTTGTCTTAGCCGTGTGAGGAGATGAGGATAAGGATGTCTATATAGTCAATAGTAAGTAAGTGCTCAGAAAACCAGGGGCATTCCACCAATTGTTTGCTTCTGGAAACTAATTGTATTGTAACATTGTTACATATTTAACCTCTTCCAAAACAATGTTAAGTCCCAAAACCATTTCTGCCATGACTAAAAATTGTATTAAACTAGGTTGACCATAAACCACAAAAAAACTTCAAATAAGGCATGGTTAACTAAAGCAACTATAACATATACAATGTTCACAAAATGCTAATTGCAAAGACATGTTTATACATGAACAATAAGATTATAATTATGAATTATGATTAGGAACATAGTCTCAATATTAAATAAACAGGGGCTTCATCAAATTCCTTATCAAGCATCTGTTTCACATGTTTCTCAATTGAAAATGAAATCCGTTAGAAACACATAGACATGTGAAATTACTAACTTAAGTATCCACCACAGATTAATGAAGATCGGTTTCTTGATTGCAAGAGTGAGGAAAGAGGGAATTTCTTGAAATAATTTATATAACACCAAAATTAGGCTGTCTCCTTCAATTAGATATATTCTAAATCTCTTTTATAAATTATTTTAAATATTTTATCATGATTCTTAAATTTCTTCATCAAAATGAAGATTCACACGCATAAACCTTAAGGCTGCCCTTAATAACAGACACCCCTTTTCTTCCATAGCACAAACCATATAAGAAATTAAAGATCAATTCAAGCAATATACACAAAACAAAAACCAAAAGGCGAACTAAAGTATATTGGAATCCTCACCACAAATCAATGAAAAAATGCAATTAAATAAAGATTCAAACTTCTTCTTTTTTTCATCAAAGAACGCTATAAAAAGTATAAATCTTTATTTAATTTTTCATAAAAGAAATAAAAAAAAATTGAGGTAAATTGTATTCAATACCTTTTGTAAATGCACAAGCAAGTCCCACCCCAAATGAGATTGAAACCGTAAACAGCATGAGAACGAAGAAGTTCCAAGGGTGACGCTTGTGGCAAAAGTACAAGGGGCATAAAACTACATATCATAAAACAGCACAGAAACAAAGTAAAAGAGCATCAAATTCAAGAACGTGTTTGGCACCAAAAACAAAAACAAAACCCCACAAAGAATTTCAAGAAAAGAACAGAAGAGAAAAGTTTAAGTACGTATGAAAGGAAGTATGCAAATGACGATATAGACAGCAAGGCCAGCAGCGGTTTGAGTGAAGAAGTTTGGTATGGGGCGCACGAACACAACTGTTGCGGCAACCGCTGTGGTTAGAAGCATTTGGATTCATAAAATGCTGTAGACTTTGCGAATAAACGCCCATCGGAGCTGAGGGCTCTCAAGCATCATGGGGTAGAGTTGGTTGTTGTTGCCAGACTCTACGTCACCTTTGTTGCTACGAGTCATTGTGTTTGTGGTGACAAGAGTTGATAATTAACGATGAACAGTGGGTTTTGGTTTTTGGAGGATACGAATTATGAAGGAATAGGGTTTCTTGGCTTTTCTTGGGAGAGAAGAAACAGTGGGAATGTGAAGGGAAAGAATTGAGTTATGGTTAATCTTGAATTCTATTGGTATTGAAGACAATTATTGCCTAATTGGAGGCTATATATGGATAGCTTATGGGCAATAAATATACACGGTTTTTACATGGTATGATTTTTTTTTCCTCTTTTATTCTTCATTCAAATGTGAAAATTTAATACTCATGATAGTAATTAACAAAAGAAAAATCAATGTTAATATATTAAAAGAAAGTACTATCGAAAATGAAATATTATAATAATAGTCAAAAATATATGTATATAATATATATATATATATTTTTTTTTTCAATTGATGTTATAATAAATGTTGATTTCATGGTTAGAAATTTTTTTTTATTAATGTTATATATATATATATATATATATATATACACACACTATATTATATGTAAAAAAATAGCATTTGTCAAATAATCTTACAAATATATTTTGTACATGTGTGTAGGTTATTCTTTGGATATATATATATATATATATATATATGTTGGCCCCACCTGAAATTTTTTTTTTTTGGCTCCGCTACTAATTGTGAATTCAAATTAGCCAAATAATGAAAATTTTATAATAGTTTCTCTAATGTGGTGTGTTTTTATTGGTAATAATGAAAATTTAAATGCCAAGAGAGGCTTAATGTATTCAAGCTAATTATTCTTATTATGGCATCAATATTAATATGCTGTTTTTGTCTTCATTTGTTGAAACCCATGTTTTCTAGAGAAAAAAGCTAGAAATGTCTGCCCTGAGCCAATTTGTCCTGTTTATCATATTCAAATTTCATGTATCACGCGATACACCCTTGTTTTTGTTTCTTTATAGTATTTTCCTCTTTTTAAAAGTGAAAAAAAAAAAAAACTATTAGCAATATAAGCAAATGATTCCTTTATTAGCTTTGATTCTTATCCATGATCTTCTAAATTCTACTTCAATCGAATCACAATTGCCATTATCATTTTCCACTTTTTACAATAATAACCATGAATAACCATTGCATGTTAAGGACAACCAAATAATGAATAAGTATTCGACAAAATAATTATTTCTTTACTGGATTTATTGTAAGCGTTTGAAACATGCACTCATACTTTCCTCATGAGTTGAGGGGGAAAATGGGTAAATACCCTTAATTTTAAAACTAAGTAACAAAATATTCATCTTTTTAAACTATTTAGCAAAATGCAATTATTTTTGAAAGTTGAATTTAACAAAATCGAGTTATAAGTGGAATTCAACATTAACAAAGTTGAGTTCTATGCATATTTTATCACTTAAATTTTTTTGAAAATTTAAGTGGTACTCAACATTGCTAATAATATCGAGTTCTATTTAAAAATACACATAGAACTTGATTTTGCTAAACTTGAGTTCCAAAATTGAGACATTTTGTTAAATAATTTGAAAACAGAGGTATTTTAAATGAAGGATATTTAACCATTTTGCCCTGACTTGAGTTTATAAATGGAAAATTGCACCAATAGCTATAAGGCCATAACATGGCTACCTCTTAAGAATTAAGATGGCAAAAAAAAAAAACCAATCCAACTTTACCAAATTATTGGCCCAAACTGAACCCACAACAGGTTTTGGACCATAGTCCAGTTACCAATAATTCCAACTTCGGTATATGTACCCTTTTAACACAACGGAACCATGAATTTTCCCTCATGAGCTGGGTCTATAAATGCCACACAATTGAACTTATCCCCCAAGACATGAAACTGGTACAAACTTTACTTTTTAGTTTCATACAATCATACATAATTATGTCTTCTGCTACTGCTGCTATTACAGCTGATGCAGCTACTTCTACCATGACAAATGTTTTTGCTATAGGGAGGTACAAAACAGTGCTTCAAACAGTGGAAACTGGGAGTTGCACCACTAAGTCTACACTTGCTGTCCCTCCTCCAAAGCCACTTTTGATTGCCAGGCCATCTGAAGCTGGAGAATACCCAATACTAGTGTTACTCCATGGTTACCTTCTTTACAACTCATTTTACTCTCAGCTTATCCAACACATCGCTTCTCATGGATTCATAGTCATTGCCCCTCAGGCTAGTCTCTTTCTCTCTCTCTCTCTCTCTCTCTCTCTCTCTCTCTCTCTCTCACGCCTGCACAATTTTGTTCAGTCAAACGCTTGCTTAACATAGTTTTTAAGTTGAGTAAGTATGAACCATCAATATGATCACCTGCTCACTTTTTATATACAATTGCTATATTGGTCTTGGACTCTCCAAGTATGTTGACACTTTTGGTGATCATGGAAATACTTGCTCAATTCATTAGTTTTGATTTTGGCCCCCATTGAATTGGATCTATGAATCACTGCCAGGCCAACCATTAGATTTTTATGATATAACAATTGAAACAATTGTTGATTTACCTTTGGAGTTTGAATTATACAATCTCTGTGACTTTTTGTGCTATTTCGCCTCATAATTCCAAGAAGTGGCCCCCAGTCAAGACCAAAAATAATGCAGGATGTTCATATATATTACCTTTGATTGCCTTAGCTTATACAGGGATTTCAATTTTCAAATTCAAAACAGCAGCTTCCAACCCCATTTTCGAAAATTTTGAGATACTTTGTCAAAGAATGCAAAACATGTGAACTATTGACCTTTCATTTGCCCTTGCCAAAATAATGAAAGCTTCACTTCACTCATGAGGCATGTTTTTATTCGTAATAGTGAAAAGTTAAATGCCAGAGAGGCTCAATTTTTTTCAAGCTGTATATTCTGGAGTGGTTCTAGCGAACACAAAAGAATTACAAAACTTCTTTGTTATAATTCTGACGTAGCAGACTATGAATGGTTTCCTATTATTTACACATAGACCCGCCACTTTTTCCTCATTAATCACACTCTGCCACATCACATTTGTGACAAAGAAGTTGCATAATTCTTTGTGTCACTAGACTTTTCCTATATTCTGGCATCAATGTGCTGTTTTTGTTTCATTATTTGAAAACCATGTGGTTGATATTTCTCCTTTCTTTAGATACTGGAGAGTATCCAGAAACGCCTGCCCTGACTCCTGAGCCACTTGGCCCAATTTTTCACATTGAAATGTCTATATATCACATGATACACCCTTGTTTCGTTTCTCTCTCTTGCATTTTCTTTTTTTTTTTTAAATTAAAAACCAAATTAGCAATATGTGCAAGTGACTCCCTTCCGTTTTGATTCTTAACTAATTCAATTGAATCACAAACATTATCAAGTTTTTCCGCTTATTTACACTACGGTATCGGAGAGGGGCAGGGGAATAGGTCCAAACTCCAATGCCAGTAGTCATTTATAGTTTTGTTAAGCATTTTGAGATTTCCACAATAAAAAGAAAAGATAAAACAATGGCAGAACTCAATTTGGACATATGGTACACTTTGAAAACCAAGAAATCTCTTAAATTTCAGGGGAACTTGCCTCCGTGCTATGATTGGTTTTGGTTTGCTATGTATTAGCATGTACTATGATTTGTGATACGTGCAGTTGAAACATCTTATTTTGCTCTGTCTATTATCATTTGAAAATGAGCTGATATGTTCCAATCCTATTACCAAACCCAAAGATTAAAAATAAATAAGCACAAAAATTAGTGAAAATTATTGGTATATGTTATTTGTTTGGCTAATAGCAGATTTCATCTTTGCAATTAACAGTTATACATCTTGTCCGGACCGGATTCAACTGATGAGATAAAGTCCACAGCAGCAATAACAAATTGGTTATCCAAAGGACTCCATTACTTGCTTCCACCACATGTTCAGCCAAATATAAACAAGCTAGGACTCGCTGGCCATAGCCGCGGAGGCAAGGTTGCTTTTGCACTTGCTCTTAAAAAGGAAGCTACTTCTCTTAAGTTCTCTGCCTTAATAGGCATTGACCCAGTTGATGGAATGGACAAAGGGAAACAAACCCCTCCACCAGTACTCACTTATGTCCCTCATTCATTTGACCTTGATATGGCTGTAATGGTTATTGGGACAGGTTTGGGTGAGGTGAAAAAGAATCCTCTATTTCCTCCTTGTGCTCCTAAGGGTGTGAACCATGATGACTTCTTTAATGAATGTCAAGAACCAGCTTGTCATTTTGTTGCCAAGGACTATGGTCATCTTGATTTATTAGATGATGATACTGAAGGGCTTAGAGGGAAAACTACATACTGTTTGTGTAAGAATGGCAAGTCTAGGGAACCCATGAGGAGGTTTGTTGGAGGCATTGTGGTTGCATTCATGAATGCTTACCTGCTAGGTGATAACAAAGACTTATTGGCTATAAAAGATGGGCAAAAGACTGTACCAGTGGAGCTCAAACCTATTGTATGTATAGGGTGAAGTTCAAATGTAGAGGCTGCTATATCTGTTAGGTTATAGGAGTCTTTATAATATTTACCTTGAATAAGATTGCAGTTGAACGTAAACTACCTTAATTGAGCAAATTTTATTCTGAACTAAACTTAATTTTTGAAGTAGAATGCTTTGGAGATAAAAAAAAAAAGTTTGTAGTAAGTGAAATATTTTTGGGACTTTTGCCCATAAGAGGTGTGCCAATGATTGACTGATAATCATAGGAGGGGCAATTCTTACATAGCATGATTATCAGTTGACAACATTTTTTTCCCCTCTCGGGCATAAGGTTGGTGTGATAACTTTTATCTACTGGCTACTTATCCTTGCTTCCAAATTGCCAATTTTTGTTACATTATAACTTCTCTTCTCTTCTGAGGTTAAGGAAAAAATGAGAATCTTTTTTTAAAAATTGGATGATTTTGTTTTAGTTACAATTGACGATAGTGGTAAAGACTAATATGTTAGGCATTATTACAAAACTTAGAAGTGTCATTTCGTCTATAATTTGGAGGTGAATGTTATTTTGTAGTATCTGAAAATAAGTTGGCGTGATTTAGCTATTTTTAAGTGAAATAAGCCAATAAAAAGGGAAAACTCCAACAACAACAACAAAAAAAGCCCTAGAGTTTGTCCCATGAGATGAATTAAATCCCAAAATTTTTAATTTTATAATTTTAACTCAAGAATTTATAAGTTGAGACTCATAACAATCTTTCTATTCCTTTGATATATGATGAGAGGAAAGTTTTCATTAGTACTCAGGGTCTGTTTAGGATCCATTTATTTTACTAAAAACTGAAAACACTGTAGCAAAATAATTTTTAAATATTATTATAATGTCATGGGACCCATTTTTAATGAAAAGTTGCTGAATAAAAGATTTGTGAGTCCTGTGAACAGTGCACGAGACCCACTGACATGACACATTCAGTGCAAACTTTCTGGTCAAACACTGTTCTCAATTTAAAAAAAAAAAAAAAAGAAAGAAAAGAAAGGAAAAAGAGCAAAATTTAATCTAAACGCAAAAACGTTGGTAGAAAATACATGCCAATCGCACACTCATTATATGTAAACAAAACTATTTAGTCTAGTCGAGTATATTCTCTCTCCTTATTGTCCATTTTGTCTTCTCTCTCTTTCGTGTTTCATCCTATCTTTTTAAGGAAAGTTTTTAAGTGCTCCCTAAACGTGGTGAGGTGGTGTTTATTTTTTCTTATATTCATGATGAATTTCACCATGAATTTAATTAGTAGTATCCATCATAAATGTGAAAAGAAAAGCATCATCTCATTGTACTCTTCTTCTCCAAAAAAAAAAAAAAAAACCCTCACCGCACCCCACATCATTTAATAAATAATCTCTTTTTAAAGTTTTAATATCTAATGTGGAAAAAAAATGCTATAAGAAGGTAGTACTTTAGAGAGAGAGAGAGTGGCTCATTTGATACGTATGTTTAAGCAACAGTTTTTAGTTTTTTTGAAAATATGTGTGAGTGAAAAAATGTGTAAAAATACATGTAATATTATTTGAAAATTGAAAACATGTGTTTAAACTCGCGTACCAAATGGGGATGCTCAAGTTGGTTTTTTTTTTTTTTTTTTTTTTTTTTTGAGGCCTCCAATTCTAAAGTCCAATATGCAACCTAACAAAAAAAAAAAAAATAAAGGGCCTTGTTGTGTTGTGGTAGCCCAAACTACCAAACCGATAAAGTGCAAAGAAATGGATCCAATTTGTGGCAAATTCTACGCCCTAAAGCCCAAATCCGAGACAGAGACTGAAAGATAGAGAAACAGAGAAGAGGAAACAGAGAGTGAAAGGGAGAAGGAGATTGAGAGAGCGAGAGGGAGAGGGAGAGGGAGAGGGAGAGACAGATCGAGAGAGATATCTATTTTCGGAAACCCAAAAACAAATCGACTTCGGCGGCTCCAGGGAGGTATTTTCGGCTTCTCCGGCCGCCCTTCAGGAGATGAAGATGTATGTAGCTTTTGTTTAGAAACTGAGAGGGTGGGGTCGGTCATCTTTGTTTTGCTTAAAATTAGTTGTTTTTGGTTTGGCAGATTAGAAGCGAATGCAGGTGCGCTTACGAATTACGAAGTAGTAGACTTTTTACGCTCAAAAGGGGCTGCTAACGATTCTACTCGTGTTCTTGCTCAAGTTTCTCCCTCCGAATACAAGGTCTTATTATTCATTCTCTTCTCTTCTCTTCTCTTTCTATGTGGACTCCGACTCACCCCACCCCACTACATTTTTTCACCAAAGGTTGGGACTTTAGTAGTGGGCTTATTGACGTTTTTATGTGGGTGCTATATATAGGTGTATGATTATTTGGTCCAGACTGCTGCTTGCAATCAAACCAGAGAGCATATCAATGACTTCGTCGACAAGTGTAAAATCTATGGCCTTGCCAAGGCTGAGGTCCTTAATATTATCAACATTAGGCCTACTTCTATCATTGATATTTATACGGTAAAATTTACTTGGAAACCATCATTTTCTCCTTTTCTTTTCCTTCATATCTCTTTTGTTATGTGCCTTTATGTTTATACTACTTATGCCCATGTAGTATTTAGCTAGTTTCGAACCTTGTGTTCAAATATGTGTAGGGTGATTCACACATTGTCTCTCTCTTTCAATTCTTGAGTAATGGATATATAATATTCATCCGAATTGGAAAAAGAAAAACCAATAAAACGTTATTACTTGTCTCGGAATCTTTGTCTCATGCTTCTTTATCTACAGCTTTACATGGGTAGAAATAGAATCACCTTCTAAAATGATGAAACATTGGCCATACACAATAGGGTTCTTTTAGAGCCCCCCGTGGAACTTCTTGAAGGTTGGTCATTGGTGAATCAGACTTCCTGTAACTTTCTTGCTTGCATGAAGAAACGATCGACTCTATCTTTGTGACATTCCATTTACCAAAATGACTATGTTTTCAAGTGATAATTAGTCAGTCTAAAAATGTTGCATCAATGTAGTATTTAAGGCAATATATATTACTTAGAAAAGGTTTTTTTTTTTCTCCTTTGATGTTATGAGGCGGAGCTGTATTGAGTATAGTTTTTAAGCCAGAAACCAAAATAGAGGCATTGGCCTGAACGTAGTGAAAAATATTCTGTGCAGAGAGTATTTTTCCTTGAAATTCTCTTGGTGGAACCAGCTCTTCTTCTATACAATTTTCTTGACTTCTTGTACTTCATTCTATTTATTTTTTATTGCTGAGCTCTTCTCTTGTATATGTATCATGTATTTCGGTTGCATCCTTTTTGGTGTTCTTGATTAGCTTAACAAAAAGTCCTTAAGCGTTTTATCCCCTTTTTCTTGATTTATTCATATAGTAGCAACAGGGGGCTCTCTCTCCCTCATGAACTGCTAGTTGATTGCTGTCCTCTTTTTTTGGATAAGTAGCTGATTGCCATCCTTTTTTTTTTTTATTGGATAAGTAGCCAACTGCAGTGCTTGATAATGCAATTAGCAATGAAACTCTGAATACTCCAGTTCTACATGATAAATTCGACTTAGTAGCTGCTTTTGTTTAAGCCTCCGTTCTTATATTTTACATATCTTTTTCTGGGGGATTTTTGGAGGGGGTGGAGTGGGCTGTTGAGGTGTTGAGCAGTAAAGCATTTTATATTGTAATTAAGGCCTTTAGAGGCATATAGTTGGAGTGAAGTGTGGGATTTCTTGGGGCTAGTGGGTGACAGATATGATGAGCAGGCCTCACGATTGTATTAGTTGGAAAAAATCATCGAAGCAGGTTAGAAAGGGGTTTTTATTTGCCCTTTTCTTTCGGTTTATGGTAGAGGACAATAGGAGTGATGGTTTTTCGTATAACAGGTAGTGTGGGAAGGTTCAAGTTTATTTCTTGATTTATTCTTAATAGCAGTAATAACATTCTTATTTGGGATACTCAGAAGACAGAGGGAGTCATTCCTTGAATTCCAAGTTTGTTTGAGCTTTCCAGGGCTGGAAATTAAAGTCGGATGTTTCTCTGATGGGCCTTCTATACTCTAGTCTCAGTGGGTGAAGGAGTTGATAAGACTTTTTTGGAAGCCTAACTGAAATAGTATATTTGATGTCGAGTCTTTTTTATGAGGAAATGAAAGGATATGATGACTTGCAATTTCTTTGGAGAAGTATTTAGTGTAACAACGTTCCTAAAATGATTGTAAATTCAGTTGATACCCTACTGCTTCATTGCTCAAACATGTAAAAAGTTGTGGTCTTTCATCTTCTCTTTATTTGGAGTCCAGTTGGTGATACCCAAGAAGGTAATTAATGTATATTTTGGTTGGAAAGAACTATATGGGTGACATAAGAGTAGCTTGGTGGGATGCCTTTTGCCTCATTTGGATTATGTGGAGAGAGAAAAATAGTAACACTCTTAATGGTGTTGAGATTTATACTCTTGAGCTTAAAACTCTATTTTGAGATATTTATATGATTGGATATTGGCTTATGGTGGTGCAGCCCTTGTCTCTTCTTCTTCAGACTTTAGATCTCCTGAATATTCTTTGTAATCGTTAATTTGACTTTCTGTATGCTTGTGCGTTCATAATCTTTGATATAAGCTTAGCGGAGTTTCCTTGGCATGTAAATAATTCTACAGTGATATCAGGCAACATGATGACCCAGCCAAAGTACAAGTGTACAAGACTAGCTCTTGCAAAAGTAAAACAGTTGGGCAACGGTTGGTATACTTTTAATTCATATATCCATGAAATTGAACAATATTTGAAGCTAAAAGAAAATGGTTTGCTACATTTTTTCAGAATTTAAACCTGATGACGATCAGATCTGAATACCTCATTTCTGATCTGACGCTTTATGTCAATTGTTCTCCTCGGTCTAAGATTAACCATACCTTTATATCCCAAGTTAAGATTGTTGGGTTTGGTATTGTCTAATGTTGTTAAGAAGTTGAATATACAAACTGTATTATTTATCTTGTTGGACAAGGAAGTTGATATTACTATCAACCTGTTAATAAGTTTCCTGTCTATATTGTTCCGGAAAAGTATCTGCTTAGCATGCCCCAAATTGGTGTTTGTTAGACAGCTTCAATTTGTTCTGGACGCATTTTTTCGTTTTAACAGATGGTAGAATATTGTTGCACAATGAGATCAATGGCTACATGGGTAATATTAATTTTTCTTACTAATATAAATAGGCTTTTGTGCAATGGGTTTTTTTTTTTTTTTTTTCGATAAGAAACGTAAGAAATTTTATTAAAAAAAACCAAGTACGCTGGAAGTGTTTTACAATGGCACAAAAGATTACAACGGTCAATAAGATCGGGGAGTGAAAAACAAGAATAGGATGTGCCTATTCTGTAATGGGTTGATTTTTCTGTCCTATTTTATTTTGTATTTTTTTGGTAACTCACCTTCGAAGGCTTCATGCTTAATGCCTTTGCATACATCCATAGTTAGCCCCATTTCAGAGTGACAACAAGGATCAAGGAGCTCACTTCCATCGCAGGGAGTGGCATGGTAGAGCATCTCCTATGACAAGAATTTAAAGCAAGTGCATATATGGTACTATAATAATTCACCTTCTCAGCTCAGGCTGCTACTTCTATATGCCACAAGGATTTGTCTTCTTCGATAATGTTAACTCAAGTATTCACCCTCTGACTGGTATCAGCTTTGGGCTGTTGGTCAGGCCTTGTTGGACTTGCATGTGATAATTTACTCTTTAAGACAGATGACCTTTTCTGCGATCTCATATCATATCCCAGTGGTTTTGCTATCTGAGGCTTTGGGGAAGTAGGAATACTGTATTTTGATTAAAGGTTATCGTAAGATTGTTAGCACAGATATCAATCATCTTATTTTTGCAAATGAATTGTACTTTGATGCTTCTATGTATAACGACCAGAAATTGTTTTTTAGGTAGATCATTTTTATCCGGAAGATAAACTAATCTGCATATCTAATCTCATGCTCTATTTTAACTGGTTAAAATTTGGGCTATTTGGGTGACGCATTAGTTATTTATTTCCCTTATGTTTGACAGATTATAGAGGAAGGTGAGACGCGTTTTGGAGATGAGACGCGTTTTGGAGAAGTAAGTAAAGAGCTAGCTGAGTTGGTGGAAAAAACGTTGCCCCCACCTCCAACTGATCCAGAATCTGAAGCGGGGATCAACGAGGGTAAAGAAGAAACTGAAAATGAGGAGCACAACGTAGAAACTAAGGGTGAGGAACAAACTAAAGCAGGGAATGATGATGGCAGAGAAGAAACTGTAGTTGGGGAATTAATGGATACAAGTTGAGGCCGTATCTGCCCGACTGTTGAACTAGAAACTAAAAAAAATTCAACAGATATGGGTACATCTGCTCAATATTAATATGATGACCATGCTAGTTATTAAAGGAGCTTTAGTTGAGAATTTTGTAATTAGAAACTTCTCTAGTTGGGTTTCGTTTATAGATGAGTTTTGCATTAGCAATTATTCCCGTCTACTTTTACGTTTTACCCTGAAAATGTTGTCTCGTTGCTCAATTAGCTTGTGTTTGTGTTAGTTCTTTACTAAAAATTTCACAAAAATTCTATGATAACAACCTACACTCTTTTTTACAACTATCTTGCGTGGCTAGCTACGAGGAGTGAAGAAAAAGTGAGGAGTTTATATGAAAGTGATTGGCAGTTAATCACAATATGTTATTTCAAAATTTTAGCAAAAGTTGTGCTCTTACAATTATTCGAAATTTTATTTTATGAAAGTTAACAAAAGTGTAGTTATACTTTCACAGTCTCACGTTTTAAGAAATAAGAAAAAAAGTGAGGCTAAACTAATTGATGGGAACAGCTAATTCAAAATGACACTAAATAAGGTGTTTAGTTGCGGGATGGAAAGAGAATTTGATAGGTCTTTCTGTCAAATTTTACTGGCTTGACTTATTTTCAGTACATTTTTAATTGAACGTGTCTTTTTGTTTTAAATATACAACGATAAGTGGTAGTGAGTTTTAATCCACACATTTTATTTAGTTAGTGGAAAATGTAACAATCTCTCATTAAAACAAAAGGAGATTTCTTTTAAAAAAGTACTGGAGGTAAACTAAACTCAATTTTACTAGCATAATATTTCCTACGGAGACATCCTTGTTTTTAATTTCTCTCTTTCTATGGTAACTATTGAATTATCAAAAAAAAAATTATAAAATTTGTAACAGTGGTGGTAATAGTAAAGAACGTGTTTTAACATATTTTCTCATAGAAAGTTGTATATCTATTATAATAACTTGTATCCCATAACCCTGTGGATTATAAGAAATGGGCTGGATTCAATTGTTATGGTAATGGCTTCCATGAATTGTTCTTATGGTTATGACATCAACCACTATCCCACTACCTAATGGTTTATTTCGTTTTGGGCACCAGAAAGGGGACAGTATCTTTGCTGCCATTTTTTTTTTTTTTTTTTGTTAACTCAGAGAATGGCATGCATTAGTGTTTAATAATGTACACTGCAAAAAAAATAATGCAGCAAAAACATCGTTTTAGATTTAATGAGTAGTTATAGTCGCCATCTACTACACTGCAAAACAAGAAGATCTTTAGTTGTCGTTTTCACTGCACTGCAAAATCAGCTGTTTTGCTCCTATACACAAAATGGAACCGTCTTTAATTACTCCTGTATCATCAGGGATGACACATTGACACCTCCTTCTTCTTTCTGTTGCTGTTTGCAGTGGCTCATATCACTTTTTTAAGACTTTTGGGTATCGTCGTGTGATCTCCTATGTCTTTTATTGGTGTTCTTTTGTCCTACAATCAGGTCATAAAAGTATGTATAGTATAACCCCTCCCAACTTTTATATATAGTACTGCTCACTTATTCTTCCTAAAAGTTGTTAATAATATAATTCTCTGAATTTGTGGTCAGGTCTTTTCTAAGCGCCAATTGTGGTTTGCCACAATCTGAACTTGCATGATTGAGAAGGGACTGATCACTTATGGCTCCGACATTCAAATTTTAGAACTTCCTCTAAATTTCTCAACACGTGGCATGATTATAGTGACAAGCATCCAGTTGGGACAAGGAGGTCCATGGATGTAGAATGTCTTCTTCGTCTTTTTTTTTCTTTAATTTAAACCTGAAATATTTCAGTTGAAAATGCATGATATTACCAATTGAGTTACAATACTTTTAGCATGGATTAGAATGTTTGGGCTCATAATTTCATGTTGTGTGTGTGTAGACCAGGCTCAAACTTGAAGGCTTAACATAAAGTCTATCACTTAGTCTTCATTTTGAGTATTTTTAATTCCAAATATGCTGTGGTGAGCCAAAATTCAAAGCAATCTTAAAATCTAAAAAGCCTAGTATGATTATGGTAACAAGTTTGTTCAACCAATTCCTAATTTAATTTAACGAGTTATTGTCTACAATATAGCACCCGTTTGTTTGCACTAGATTCTTATTATTTTTTTACCTTATTGACTTAATATGTATAATAATTAATTAAAGACTTTCATTTTTCCTTTCTTTCATTTTTTTTTCTTTTAATTGAATCTAATTACTCGTGTGTGATTGGATGAGTGATAAAATAAAACTGAACTATTTGTTTTAACTTTTGTAGTGCATCCATTGGAAATGAACAAAATGAAGGAAAAAAAAAATACATGTAATCTATTCTATTTAGAATATTGAAGATCTATAATTTAGTTAATAGGAATCATTGAAAATATTAGGTTCAAAATTACGATTATTTCCTTTTCAGATCAATACCAATACCAATAAAGAGGAAACATGGAAAAGAATAGGTTCAAAATTATGATTATTTCCTTTTCAAATCAACACCAATAATTTTTGAATGATCAAAGTTCGTTTGGATATAACTGAAAACTGAAAACATTATAGTAAAATAATTTTTAAATGTGTAAACAGTATCATATGACTCATTTTTAATGAAAAAATTGCTAAAATGTGATATTTGTAGGTCTCATAAACAGTGGACAAGTGCACTATTCATTCAAAAAGTCAACAAAATCAGCTATTAAAAAAAAAAAAAACAGAAAACGCAATGCAGGTTCCGCATGAAACACGGAACCCAAACGTAAGCTAAGTGTTCGTTTGGATAGCTTATTTTTTTGCTAACTTATTTTACTATTATTCATGACCTCACTCTACTTTTTGGTACTATTTTTAAATTTTACAACACTATTTCAGCTACCTTTTACTTTTATTTATCGTATTTTTAACAAAAACATTTTAATTTTAACAAAATAAGCGGAACTCAAATCAGATCCTAGCCTAGTCGTTATTGTTGGAGTCGTATGTCTAGCTTACTTAAACTTCTTTTACTTTATTTTAAAAAAAAATTGTTCTACTTATTTTTAAACAAATGAACTTAAAGCTAAAAAGTAAAATCTTAAACCACTCGTGAAGTAAAATCCACAAAAGACTGACAAGAGCACTCCCAAAAGTTTTGATAAGATGAAAGTTGAGCGGTCTTTATTAAAACCCTAATGTATGTACCACCTAGTTAACGGGCAGCACCAACCACACTGTCACATCAAATATCACTTCACAATAATAATAAAAATAATAATCATGCAGCTTTCCCTTCTGAAAATCAAAGTGAAGGTGGTATGTCATGTGTGTGGGGGAATGGGCAAACTGACTAGACATTCAGGTTTTAATAAGATATATGTTTTTGGAGTTACAGCCCAACTTTTCTCCTCTCTTTGTCAAGTTGCCTCACTTAATTCAGAATTTTAACACTTTTTCAATTATTTAAAGCATAAATACTGAAATTATTATAAATATAATATCAGCCTCGTACGTGAAGGGACAGCTGGCCAAGATACTACATTATCTATGTCATTTTTTTTTTTTTTTGGTGGGGGCTTGAGAGGAATTTGCATTTGGGAATTCTTTGTTTGATTTGTTTAGAGGAATTAAATTAGGGATCCTTTATTACGGGTTTTATTAACTTATACCTTTAATTAGGACATACATTAGTAAATTATTTTTTAAAAAAATTTATAAAAAATAAAAAATAACTAAATTTTTTAATAATTTTATAAATTTTTTATAAAATATTTTCAAAAATAAATTATTAATATATGTTATAAAGGTATACATTAACCAGACTTTTAAATTAAAGAGCGGTGGAATTTTCTTTTTACAACATTCTTTCGACCCCATTTAACATAATAAATAAAAAAAAAAAAAAAAAAAACACTGCCACGCGCGGACTAGTTAAAGTTCAGCTCCCAATTCAGGGAGTCACAGTAACTCATCCCCTTGTGAGTTGTGACATGAGCTCTAGTCTACCACACTGAATATTTCTTTATTTAATTAAAATAAATATTGTTTTCACCAAAATGGAGTGGAGGGCAACTATATGACCGTCAAAATAAAAGGTAAGGGGAGGAATAAGTGTATTTTCGAGCTACACAATTTATTGCAACAAACCGCATCATGAAAAAAAGGTGGGAACTGTACATTCTCAAATTGAGAGGAAAATAGTGTTGGACGCGATAGATCAAATGAGGAGCTGGCTTGCACTGATTACAAGGCTTCTTTTTTTATTCATCCAAATTTTCCATGAAAAACTAGTCCAGCGATCTCTTTGTTTGAGCATGATCGAAGACGCTAGTTTCTGGAAAAATATGTGGTGCATGTTGTGAGGTTCATTGGGAATTCTCTTTCTGGCCAGGTATAAAAACATCGGAATGCCATTATTGCTAAGGTGACTATAATTAAATGACTAGGTCACTAAAACAGAAATTTATATTAAATGGCCTCAGTGTTTAGTATTTGATAGTATGATACTATTTTTTTTCTCTCAAATGAATAGTGAATTTCACCATTGATCCATTATCATGTAAAAAAGAGATAGCACTACGTTGTTGTACTTTTTAGAAGTATTGAGAATAATTAATCACAATATATTAGCCCTATTGGTTTCCCGAATAAATTTTAGAATTATACTCTTAACTTTTGCCCACTTTTTTTTCCCTTGTACGTTGCATTAAAAATACTGAGAAAGGCCATCTAGAAATAATTTAAGTGAAGAATGAAAATGATAAAAACAATGGGCTTTTTCGGAACATGCATTGGTAATATGGAATATATGATAGATCCGGTTAATGCGTTGAGAATTGAAAAAGTTGTTAAAACTTTTTTATTTTTCAAAATTAGTTTACTAAGAGCACACATTAATAAAATCTATATAGGATTATACTCACTAATACTGTTACCAGATAGTACCAAAGTACCATCTACCAAGGATGGGGGAAAATGGAGGACGTTATAAAGCAAATCAATTCCGTCATTTACCCAATGAAATGATGAATTCGTACAAGAACTTTGAGACAAATGGAAGATGTAAAAGTGAAACAATGATATACTTGCTTGATCACTTGCTTGATCATTGTTGGTGCTCATCTTCTTTTGTGACGCGTATGGGTTACCACCCTTTTCTCCTATGTTTTTCTTTTTTATCAAAAAAAGTATATATAATTGATTGATCATGGTGTGCAGTGATAATGAAACGCCTAGTTACACTTAATTTATTTAGGCTGATTCAAACATATGGTAGTATATGAAAATTAAAGGTTATGGATATAACTTTTGTGTCACAACTCTAAAGTGACCGATTGTAAGTAATCGAGAAAAAATAATAAGTCTGTAAAAATAATCTACTACTACTTCCGGTTTGCAAGATTAAAATGGTGGTAAAAATTATGGCGTAAAAGTTGTGGTCCTAAAAGAATTCATATGAAAATAGTCATGTATTAGAAGTTAGAAAACAAACAAGGTGGCTATTCCTTTTTATGTGAATTTAAATTATGCGTTCTCGTTAAGGAACAAATTAACATGATTTGACTTTGTTTCCACCGTAATAAAAACTGTTAAAATATTAACTCAAGCTAAGAGAACCGTTATAATTTGATTTTTTTTTTTTCGGCTTTCTTATTTTTTTGGTGGACTTCTTTTATGCATGTCTTGTTTGTATTTAAATTTTTATCATACTTATAATCGATATACTATTATCTCTTTTATATGTCAAAATTCAATTAAAGAAAAAAAATGTTTTCTATTTTATCAATATCTTATATGGTTCAAAGCCTATAAAAAGAAAACCGTTTCAATATATATATATATATATATATATAAAGAAAACAAATGTAGGGGAAACAAAGGGAAAAAAAAAAAGCTTGCTAGACCTTAAACAAAGGAAAAGCAAAGAGAAATATTGTTATATTTTAAAAGATACATATATATATGTATAATAAAATAAAAAAGAACTGAAATTCTTTATGTAATAATTTATTCTCCTTTATAAAAATCTGTGTAATAAGAAATTTTGTGAGATAAGTCTTGGAGTCTATTTAAAAACATAAAAAGAAAATCATCATTTTATAAATAGAATTTGACTTTTCAAAAAGAAATCGAGAAAAGACTTATTCATGTAATAAATATTCATTAACTAAATATAACAAATATGGTATCATTTTTTGAATTGAATTTGACTTTGAAAAAAGAAATCGAGAAAATACTTATTTATGTAAACTAATAAACTAAAAGAAAAGTTAATGAATGTTTAAGAGTATTGATTTAGGAATTATTTTTAGAGACTTTTTATGGAAAAAAAAAACAATTGACTTTTTTGACAATAAGTATAAGTATTTGTAGGGTATGAGAGGGGGGAGAAGTGATGAGGTTCAAGTTTCCAAAAAAATATCTTATACGTATACACATAGATTAGGTTAGAGTAAAATCATAATATGGTCTATAACAAATATTTTAAAGGCATCTATTAACAAGACGCAAACTAGATATAATGATATATGGTATCATTTTATGAGTGTTCTTACATTAAAATATCTCTTAATATACACACTGGAATATATTAACACGACTGACTTTTTATATTTCACTAGTTGGGGTAGCACGTGCAAGGCAAGTGAATGGTACACTACTCCTTCGCTTCATCACCTATAAGGCAGAAAGTGGGAAAAGATTCTTTCGATGTGGGACAAGCACAAGTTTCCTCGGTACTGTGCTTAAAGCCTTGCCGAGGAGTATAAAAAGCTCACCCATAATAAAAGGAAGCACCAACTAATGGTACACTACTCCTTCGCTTCATCGCTTATAAGGCAAAAAGTGGGAGAAGATTATTTCGATGTGAGACAAGCATAAGTTTTCTCGGTACTATGCTAAAAGCCTTGCCGAGGAGTACAAAAAAGCTCACCCACAACTTAATAGTCACATAAAGTCAAATATAGAACCTATTATCAGCTTGTCTCTATAATAAAAATTCCAATTTAGATCAAACCCACTTCTACAATCAAATCCTAATTAAAGAAGACACATATATTCTATGTCATGAAACAATGTACTTTTCAATGCCATCAAAACATTGAACATTATCAAAATTCAAAACATCATAAAGAATTTATAAACAATGATCTTTCTCTCGACTTTTTATACTCTTAATCTCGTTTGCTGATCCACACTTTCTACTCTGTCAAAGGTTTAGGCTCTCAAGTATTTGTAGTGTTAAGCCATAAAACCTTCATGAATTGGCACCTCCACTGTAACACCATTAATTTCCTTCCTCAAAGTAGTTTTATAATTATAAGAACATTAAGCCAGTCAAGCTCTACTGAATAAATCATGAGTCTTGTTCTGATGCATTGTCACTCTTTGAAGGTGTGTTTACAAACCTCCAACAGTACAATTCTACCCCTGCATGGATTCTAGCACCAGCCACCTCATTGATGGCCACAGTATCTGTAATCTCTTTCAAGTCCTCTGCAGTGAGCTTCACTTTCAAGGAGCCAACATTGTCATCTACATTGCTTAATCTTGGTTGTCCCTGAATGTTTGCAGAAAAGGCAAGTGAAATGTAAAATAGAAAGTTTGTGAAGCATGAAAAAGTATGGTCTAGCCATAGGGTTGTGAATATGCTAGTACATATTTTCCACAAAACATGACAGAATGATACTAACTAAGTAATGACATGTAACAATGAATATTTTAGGAAAGCTTATAATGCTAATCCCTATGAAAAGAGTACCAAAGGATGAGTTAGAGACAAATAGAAATGAAGTGCATCAATTTTGTAAACTCTTTAAGCATTAGTGTTCAATTAATAGTTTAATTTAAACCAAGGAATATGATTATTTAACAACCTCAAACTTCAAAAACAAAAACTTTGAGGAACCTCAAGTGTAATGCAGAAAAAAATATCCTTTGACTGTTTAGGTTGCTTTTCACAATTCAGCTTTCCTACTATGATAAAAGGTGACCCATCATTAGTTCCGAGAGGACTCGTGCACTAATAGCTACTTTGAGATTGACAAATTCCTTTAATGCACCGTGACAAGGGGGAGATAGAGGAGAAAACTAATCATTTATTACTGTCAGCTTATCAATTTTCTACAATTTCATTAGATTCTCTCTTGACAAAAAACACCAATTACAAACCAGCAATTGCCATATAGCAAGTCTACTGCAAGATGTTTGGATCAAAGTAACAAGAAATAGACAGTGTACAAACACTTGAGATTCACATAAATAACAAGTAAAAAAATGATGACATCCAATTGCCCTTAGAAGAATATCCAACCTTATTTCAAATGTCTGTAAGTAACATCAAGATTGAGATATTTTTGGATTTCTAGTGTTGGTTAATTCCATGCCAAATTTTTTCATTGTAATATGCAAATATTCCTTGTAATGTATTTCATTGAGTTCTATTTGTATTGGAGACAAGAGGATCAGATACATCCCATGTCAGGAGAATTTACCAATTACTCTAAAAGCTCAAGCTAAGAGACAAGAGTGTAAGCTACTTACTCACAAGTTCTAATAACCTCATTGCCAAATTATGCACCAAATTTGATCCTTATTGATGAATTTAAAAAAAAAAAAAAAAAGAATTCACTTAATTTTATTGTTTAAAATTCGAACCTCTCCCAAGAGAGGCAAAATTGTTAAGCTCTCCATTTGTTTACTTAGGAATAGGAAAGAAAGCAAAATTTTGAGCAATTCATTCTTTTTTCTTCTAGTGGGATTTCTATATTTTAACTCTGACCTTAGCTTCCTAAATTCATAGCTTTGACAAGACAAGTAATAAGCTTAGCTTCTTTTTTGTTTTTCTCTTACTAAGAGACCTAAAATCCAAAATGACACAATCTGGACTATTATTTTTTTCTTTTCTTTTTCACCCCTCTTAAGTTTCTCATAATTGAACTCACATCAACTCACATTAGCTTCAACAAGAGAAGTAATAAGCTCACTTTCTTTTCCATTTTTCTCTTACCAAAAGACATCCTTAAATAACAAAACTTGTACCATTTCATTAATTCATACTTTTGTCACCTTCTGGATTTATTATAATTTAATTCTTACGTAAGCTAATAGCTTCAACATGTAAAGTAAAAAGCTCTCTTTCTTTTCTATTTTTTATTTTCCAAAAAGCCAAAATTACAGTAAAACACACACACATATAGATGTGATATATAAAAGACCATGAAACAAACATTAGAAAAAAATGACATTCAGCCAAAGGAAACAAACAAAAACCTTATATATCATTATGTGATGTGCCATATATTAAAACTGTCCATTCCTTTGGCTTCCTAATTACCGTTTACAATTCTTGTGGCTTGACAAGCAAGAAAGGAGCTTTAACTCCAAGAAGCACATTTTTCTAAGAAGTCACATTCACATAATTTCTTGCTTTAACAAAGAAGGCATAATTTCAACAAACCATGTAAGTTAAATTTCGTTTCTCTATTTATCTTGGTGGCAAGAAATAAAAAGAATCAAAATTATCGTTGAACTGAGTTTAAATTGCAAAGAGAAATCTCATTTAAACATCTACTATATCATTTGTCTTAATGACAATTGTGAACCATGAAATTGCAATATTCCAAAGCCAAAATAGGCTTAAACCACAAGCAAGTATTATGTAGTTTGCTATAAAATGTAACGAATGAGGAAAAACCACACATTTGCACAACTATTAACAAAAACATATTTATGTGATATTCTTATATTAAACAAAAATTTAATTACAAATTACAAAAAGTATAAAAATAGATAAATAAGTGAAAAATGATAAGGCAAATAGAAACCAAAGGGGAAAGATAATATTTGAACTCCAAAAAAAGGCTTATAACCCAAAATATCTAAGAATTGTAAAATTCAAATCGCTAATACTTTTCTTCTTATACTTTCTGAGTTACCAAATAGGCTTTCAATTCATTTTACAAACTTCATTTGCTTACATAAGAAAATGTCAGAAAACAAAAGAAATCAAATCCAAATTTTAATACTCACCCTTCACTATCCCCATATCTGAACACACACACCCACACACACACACACACACTTTTCTTCTTATCCATTTTCAGTAACCAACAGCCTTCCAATTGATTACACAAATTTCAATTGGCTAAATTAGACAATGCCAAAATATTAAAAGAAAACAAATCCAAATCTTGCTCTTAACCATTCTCATCTCAAAAGACACACATGCAACATTTTCAAAGCAAAGAAAAGAAGCATGGATATAGCTATACTTGAACGAAAAAACTATAATCGAGTAGTTTTCTACATAACTAATCGAGTATAATCGAGTAGTTTTTTGATCTGTGAAAAAACTATAATCGAGTAGTTTTCTACATAACTAATAACGCATACCTGGCACATTACTGCAAGAAGTTTGTTGGCTTCACCACATGCTTAAGTTATCTGGCCTATCACACCACATGGAGCTCTAACAATGTGATTCTCTACCTAATAAAAAAAATGAAATAATAAATGAAGCAGCATAGCATGCATAAGGTACACAACAATTAAATTTTCTATGATTAAGGGAAGAATATCAATCTGAAGGTTCTGCTAAACAGTCAGACCTTTTGGGAGACAAAGCATGGACTGATGTTTAATCCTGCAAAGTATAGAAGAATAATTAAGTTGATTGCTTCTCCATGAAAGAATAAGAATAAATGGAAGCCTTTTTCTATATCAACCTCACATAGTAAAAAAAATCAACTTCTCAGCAAAATGAAAGGGATAAAAAAAAAATATTATGTTCAAGATTTACACAAGGATAATTCATAAAGTGCCATGCATCAGTCTAAATTCACAAGTGAACTGAACAAAATAAACTCACCCAAGCTATAGGATAGAAAATTATCATTAAAACTCTCACAATCCATATGAACTTGGCCCCGATAGTAAGTCCATATCTTGTGCATACTGCTTGTAGAATGACTTGACAAATGAATGACAACAGGATAATCAATCCCATTTAAATCCATCAAATGTAGTAGCTTCAAACATCTCAGCTAAACCCGCAAAATCAAGAAATTTAGTAAAACAAGCATACCTCTCCCAAAGCCGGAACGGAAGTTAAGGAGCGAACAATTGCGACATACTAATTGGAAATTTTATCCAAGTATATACGAAAGGCCTACATATTGCAAATACCAAAGCCAATAGCTGTTAATTGAAACTAAGAAAAGTCTAACAAATAATATGAAGTTAATATAACAAAATCTTAAGGACAACAATACTAAAGGGATATCTACTATTCTCCATGTGACTTCTCTAAATTCATGAAAGAGGCTCCTTATGATCTGTTTCTCTCTCCCTCTTTCAGTATTTTCTCACCTTAGAAAGAAGAAACCCATGCACACACAACTCCATACCCAATAGCTAAAAGTATAGGAGAAAAGAAATCCAAAATACCCATATTAGCAAATGAAGAGAAAAAATCAAGGAAATCATAAAGAAGATAAATTTAGAGAATGTAAATACCTATGGTATGAGTTGAGAGAAAAACCAAAGCCACAAACCAGACCTTTGATTTATATAATAGTTGAAAAGCCCACTCTATCCAAGTAGGCAAAGCCCTCCCTGCTCTTTCAGCAAATAGAGTGCAGATTGGTGAGAGAAACTTAAAGTTCTTTCAACTTTGCTATCACTAATGAGGTCTCTTGTCTTTCACCCTTCTCTGTTTGTCGCTCTCACCCACTCCCATCTCTGTTTCTTGTGTAAACCGAAAATACCCAAAATGGAACCAAATCTCCTTTCTTTATCATAAGCTAATGACACCCAAAATACCCATTTAAGATCAATATCATAAACCTAAAAGACCCGTATTAGCAAACAATCAAAGATTGAAACCTACAAGGAAATAAATACAAACACAAATCTTAAGAACAAAAAAAAAAAAGAAGTAAATTTTGAAGAAACGGGGAAAAAAAAAACAGAGATACTTACAGGAAAAATTTGTCGGTCTCTCTTCCCACGTTTTTTTTTTTTTTTTTGGGGGGGCGGGGGGGGGGGGGGGGGGGGAAGGAAGAAATTTGACTTGTGCCTGAGCCGATCTAGTACGAAGAAAAGAGAGACCTTTTGCTAAAATGATAGAGAGAAAAGAGAGAGAAGAGAGATACGCAGAGTCGGGAGAGAGTTCCAGACCTTTCGTCTCTCTCCCTTTGTTATATGTCTCTCTCTCTTTTATTGTTTTATATATTCAGCCAAACGCATCGTTCAACCCTCCACAAACTGACAAAAGAGAAGGACTTACGAAACCAAAGAGTACTGTAGAGGCATTGCCTCTTTTTATATAGTTAATAGATATCAGTATTAGCTGTCACTATACACAACGCAACTTTTTTATTTATGTGTTTTAGAATAGATAAATAGTGAAGACATAAGATGTCGCAATTTAAACTTCAAACATAACACATCACAAAAAATATACATACATACATACATACATATATATATATATATATATATCATTATCATTAACTACTTGATTATTACCTTTTTAGTAAAACCATTGGGTTATTAGTTTTGTGAGTGTTTCACCATTTAATGTCCGCTTTTGACTAGTATTTTTTTACTATTAGAGAAATATTATGTTTATAATATTTTTACAATATTTTCATAATAAAATTTTAAGTTATAGATTATTATTAATTGTTATGGGTGAACAAGAAAATTATTTAAATTGTAAATTTAAATTAAAATTAAAAATAACTTACCACTTATAATTTATTGTAAAAATACAGGACAATACATTTCTTTTATAATTAACTAGTAGACTATTAGCTTTTTTTTTTTTTTTTTTTTTTTTTAAGATAAACGTAGACTATTAGCTGTTGAAACCCACACAGGACACAACTATAGTGTGATATGATAGACTTTAAATGACAACGAATATGAAATGAAAGAAACAAGTGCATGTCTCATAAGTCATAAGTCATAACGATGGCTCACGATTAGACCAAGAATTGCCAACAGACTGAAGAAGCAATTTGGCAATTTGGGAGGGTTAAATTTGGAAACAGGAGACAGTGAGACTTTTGAGGTACAATACGGAGAAAAAAAAAGCGATTTCTCGTAGAGAAATAAATGCTTTCGTATCTCTCAACAGCGAAAGGAGATTTTATGGAAAGAAAGAAAATTTCAGAAAGATAAAAAAAAGGTGTGGGGCATACACATAGAAAACCAGCAATCAGATTGCAGAAGAACAACGAAACAAACAAATGTCCTATCTTTGCTTTTTCTCCTTTGATGCTCTCTCTCAATCGTTGCCAATGATACTCATAATAGAATGGAAACCCATTTTTTTGATTGATTCACATGGATAGAGTACTGGTTGTTTTGTAATGAAAAAATATCATTTTCTCTGAATTCAATTCACTCCCTATTCTATTTCCCTCCTCTGCAATTTCCCATCTCTGTAGTGTCACTGCTACCTTATTATTCATCACTATTTAGTATTTACTAGTTAGAATTCAGAGGATGAGTGCAATAATGGCTAGTACGTCAACCAAACTAAGAAATACTAAGGATAAAACCTCAGACACTTAAATAACATATTCAATAAGTTGTACGTGACACGGTCTTCATTAATTATTAAACATACATAAAATTTCCTTATTCTCCTTTCTTTCCTTTTCTTTTTTGGTAAGTAAAAACCCAGCTCTATTCAGATTCTTCCTTGTCTAAGGCTAACCTAGCTAGGTACATAATTAAAGCTTGACACTTCTAAGAAGAAGAAGAAGAAGAAGAAGAAGAAAGTGAAATTCAAAATGGAAAGCAACTTTATACTACCATTTATGAGAAGTTCAATATGTTAATTACAGCTTTAACTTCCATTTCACATTAATGCAAGTCCAAAAAATATAAATTAAGGACCAAAAATATCATCATCATAAGCTAACAGAGAGGGAGAAGGAGAGAGATCTATATCCCTCTCGATAATATAACCTAAAATTAACTTCTTACATTCCCAACGATTCCTCTTGTCCATCAAAGTAAAGCAAAACCATCCCAGTAATAATAAACCTAAAAAGAACCACCAAAGCAGCAGGTAAGGCAAGTAGAAGTCGGTAGGTAACCCACTCAAAGATAGCTAAAATTACACAAAAATATCTACTTTGTTTTTGTTGTTTCCTTCAGTGTTTTGCTTGCTCTTGCTCATCATGGTGTGGTTTTCTTTGTTTTGTTAAGGCATGTAGAGCTTATTCTTACACTGGCATCGCCAAGCTTCAGGGTAGTACTCTAGTGGAGTGGTCACACCAGGGTGAATCGCCACGTGCACTGGCTTACACGGTGAGCACCTTCCACACTTGGATCTACAAGTGGGTGGTGATGAACCCAAGCCTAGTCTTCTTCTATTACTAATAAGAACCCCAAAACCTTGTTCAAATACTTCTCCTTTTGCTTCACTTTTGTCTCTCTCCGCTTCAGCTTCACTAGTGCCTAGCACATAAAAGAGGCAGTGATCAATTTAAAGAGTTTTAAAGAAATATTTCTTTGTTTTTGAAGAGTTTTAATTAATGTGCTTACCTAGTAAAGAGAGAGTGACGGCAGTGGCAGCTGAGGCAAATAAGAGAAATGTTGTTAAGGCTGTGAGAGTTTGATGGTGGCCGCGGTGGTGCAGTACGCCCATCGCCGAGGTGGTTAGCAACAATCTGACGAGGAAGATTTTTAGTAATACATATGATGATGGCTCATCAGTTCAGGAGAGTGATGAAACAAACCAAGATGTGAAAGAGAGTGTGATGGGAGCTAAGCTATTATTGGCTTATTGCAGGCGTTTTTTTTTTGCGTGTGAGCGTGTGAGTAAGTCTAAGTCAAAGAAAGACACATGCACAAAAAATGAGAGAGAGAGAGAGAGAGAGACTGTGACTGTTTGTTTTATTGTTTGGCAAAAGGGTGTGTGGGTCCAGCAGGTGGACCTACTATGCCCTGAATGATTGTGATGGCCTTTGGGATCAAATACAGACCAGACCATTTAATTTACTGTATATTCCAAATGCCATTTATGAGATAGGACTTGTTAGGAGAAAAGAGTAATGGTAACTACACACACACACACACAAAATCACACATATTCAAATGGAAAATTTTTTACCAATTTTTTCAAAAAAAAAAAAAAAATCTACTACATCGACGAACGTCAAATCTTTTTGTATCTAAACTTTCTCGTGAAGAAATTTTTGCAGTTTGAATGGGAAAGAAGTGGGCTACAAAGTCCAAGTTGGGTATTCTTTTCCACCCCCGTACAAGAGGATAAAATTTAATTACATTTCTTTTCAAAGGTGTTGTGACATAGAATTTTTTAACTAAGTTCTATGACGTATAATAAATTATTAATTACTTCAAAAAATTAAACTGTTAAAAAATAATAAATTTGGTTATTAACTAATAATTATAACACTTTTTATGACCTGTGGGCCCAAACTTACATATGTAATAAGTGGAGCTTAACAAATGAAATTCTTATCACTTTTTTTTTAGAAGAAAAATTTTTAATACTTTAAATGGAAGATAAAGTGAAAATAAAGATTTAACATAATATTTCATCCTTTAATATTATGATAAATTATTGATTGTTCAAAAAATTTAAGTTGTTAGACAACTCTGAACTTAATCATTTAACAATAATTCTAACATTTACTTTGATAAATAAAATTGCAAGGTTGAACATATTTTCCTTGGAAGGAGATAATATTGTTTATGCTAATTGGTTAATGTGGTCTTTGTCAACAATTGTACTAAGTACATAAGTCAAGCTGCATTCAATGTTTTATTAAATGATGCTTTTATTATTTTTTTGAAAAATGTTAACAAATGCTGTAAGGACACAAATTTGGTAATTGAGCCTATCCACAGAATAACTGGAGGCCCAGACTGTACATAATATCCTAACAATGAATTTATAAAGAGAGTGAGTTGAAGAACACTTGATTGGACACGTATGGGTTGAAAGCCCAAGTATGATTATGACCAGATTTGTATTGATAAGATGGATAAGGGATACAATATTCTTCTCGGCGCTAGCCGAGGAGCATGTTCATACAAATATAGTGTGGGCTTTTCTCTTTCTTTCTTTCTCTCTCTCTTCTTCCTTTTTTCTTCCCCCCCCCCCCTCCCTTTTGTTCTCTTTTCTTCTATTTATATGCCCTCTTCCATTACGTGGGCTTTCCTTGATACTTGTCCCATCCGCCCCCATCTTGAGCCTTCCTGGGGCAGCTGTAAAGGATGGAGGTCACTGTTCAGGAGTCTTTTCTCATTAATGCGGCCATGATGTTAGCTGCAGGGTCATAAATGCGGTGGCAACAGCCTTTTGCTTAATATCTGATTTTCGCCATCTGTCCTTATAGTCAACACAAATCGGGGGATTCTTTGGGAGAGCTAAGATTGGGGTTGGTGCACCCATCTAGGACACCTTTTTAACAGTCCGACCAGGAAGTCTCCTCGGACCAGGCTTTCTTCCACGGGATTCACACTTCAGCCTCGAATCAAGCTGGGCAAATTCTTCAAGAGACGTTGTCCTCGGATGTACAGGTCTCCTCGGACAGGCCCACGGCTCAGGACCTGGTGTTGGGCCTTTTACCCCTACAAATGCCTTTAGGACATTGGTTAATAATTTATTTAAAGAAAATTTTTATAAGAAAAAAATAATAATAATTAATGTTTTAACAGTTTTTTTCATTTCCCATAAAAATTATGTTAAAAATAAAATAATAATTTGTGTGTGCAAACCAATAAATTATCAACAAGTGTATTTTTTATTTAAAAAAATGTGTATTATAACTCATAATTTAATATATATTATTTCTAAATTTGTACGTTAAAGGTGCTTATTAATTAACATGCTGAGGTGAATATAATTAACTATGTAATTGAATTTAAAATTAAAAACTCAATAACTAAAAAATTGTACCTAAGTTCCAAAAAACAATTTAATTTTTTTATTATAGTCAAAGACTACAATAAAAATTCTGAAAACATCAATTTTGGTTGTTAAAATGTCTGTTTATTTCATCCCAAAAGAGGGTTTTTTTTTTTAATGATGAAATGATGTTTTATATAAATAACAATTTATGTAAAATAGATAAAATGACATTCTGGTAACGATGCATGAAAATTTTAATGGGATGAATGAGAAAATGGGGAAATAATAAATGAAAATTTTAATGGGATGAATGAGAAAATGGGGAAATAATAAATAGGAATTTGAGGGAAATACATTCCCTAAAAGAAGGGTGGGTGTTAAGGTAGATGGTAACAGCACACGTGCCGTTGCGTACGTGTGAGAGAAATGGAGGGTGCTGTCTTGTACGGGACGAACATCTGAGGTGAAGCTAAACAGTAAACCCAACCCACCATTATTGCTCTTTCTATCTAACATGCCACGGTGGTGTGTGTGTGTGTGTGGGTACGACATGGCCTCAATAAATTTTAAGGGCCCCTACAACACTCACGTTTGTTGTTGCTATTGTTTTTGTGTTATTGGCCTATTACTATTCTCTCTGTATTTCTGTGTTCTCTTTTTTATGGGAAGAAGGGGAGGCAACTTGAAAGTGCGACTCGACAGACATAGAAGGGCGCTAGCTAGGTGACATTGGCCTACATAAGCCTTTTGACGTGTCTGTTGCGTTTGTATGTGTGATTTTATCTTGAGGGCATGGTTAAAGAGTGTGAATGTCAATTTTGTTATTGCCATCCCGCTAGTTTTTTTGTTTTTTAAGAGACATATAACATTTAGTTAAAATGGTATTTATTGATTTGTTTTAGTTACTGCAGTAAAATCCACTTGATTCTTCTTTATCAAGTATAATCGACCATCGAGCAACCGTTAACATATGCATTTATTATTTTAGTGTTTGAATACAAATGACTTTGTGCTAGAATCTTATAATGCAGTGTAGCTACTTTTTAAAATGAGTCACAACTTTAAATTTAATATTCACACTTTTATTAGCTTTAGTTATTTTTCAATGCATGTCTCAACAAAAAAAAAATTAGAAAATTTTATGCCTGTGTTTGGTATAGCTTCTTTGCTAAATTAAAAAAAAAAAAAAAAACAAGTTGATCAAAATAATAATTTTTAAAACTTCATTTTTCTAGGCATAATTATTCTATTACATAATTTTTTCTTAGATCAAAATAAACAAATGAAAATAAGTTATATCGATCAATGTTCAATTACAAATTAACAATCGTGCTAGCTAAAAAAATGAGTGAGTATTTGTCAATCATTAAATGGTTCATTTGTCAATCATTCTCTCTCTCTCTCTCTCTCTCTCTCTCTCTCTCTCTCTCTCTCTCTCTCTCTCTCTCTCTCTCTCTCTCTATATATATATATATATAAATATAAAAATAAAGAGAGAGATATGAAAACAAAATACCGAAATTACATAACAAAAAATGAAAAGAGAATTTTAAAAATGAATTAATAAAAATTATGCTAACATGGCCTAAATTAATGAGCTACGTGTATTACATACAAACTATTACAGATACTTCAGTTTTTAATTGAAACCGTGACTTGAAGTCACAATGTTGAACTTCATAATCGTGACTTTAAATCACGATTTCAATTAAAAAATAGAGTACATGTAAAACTGTGTATAACAGTTTGTATGCAACAAATACTACCCTAAATTAATTTAGGATATAATAATGGTTTTGAAAATAAACCAATACAATCAATTAAAGACAAAATTTAGTTACAAAATTGGTTGTAACCTTATACTACAACCTTACTCAATATCTTTTTATTATAAGTGAATTTTGATAAATACACTATTGCATTACATCTTCTTCTTATATCTTTCATGCTTGAAAAATCTATAGAAAATAAAAGATCAATTGTTATGTCGTCAATAAATTGTTTAAATTGCAAGTTTTTGTAATTTACAATTATGCATAAAATATAAGTTTATATATCATATAGTAAATAATATCCAATTAACACAAAATTTGACATATGTGTTAAGAATATAAAGAACATACAATTAACCGATTAGATTTTCATTAAATAAGTTTATAGGCTTAGGGTACCACAAATTTTATAACTAAATTTTGTTTATCAATTAAATTAAGTTAACAGTGAACCGATTCCTAAAGTTTGTAGCTAGGTCCTACCAAAAACTAGCCAATTAAATTTTTTTTAATTCTTTTTCTTTATCTCAATTAAAATATTTGTCATTTTAATTTTGAAGTAAACAACTAAACATTGTTTCTGTTTTGTCCTTTCTGTTTCTGTTTTGTTTTTAATTTTTTTAATTGTTTTTTTTTTTTTTATCTATTTCATTATCATGGTCCTTTTTTGGAAGTACAGTACATTATCACGATCTAATCACATCATACATTCACACGTTCAAAATTATTTTGTAGTGATTATTATATTAATATGGTAAAATCAAGGGCAAGGATTACATTAATGAACCCTCATGATCTTTCTGTAAGTGAGGGCCTAGGTGGCTAGCCTGGCCTGGCACTGGCAGTGAGATTTGGTATTCTGGCTCTGTGATTGATGGGTTTTGGTAATTTTGGGTTCGGTAGCATTTAAGGCATGCAATTGACTAGCCGTATATACATTCAGTGGCGAGCTTGCTTCAGTGAGAGGATCTAGTGGTATAGTTGGCCGGTGCAGCAGGGTCTTTGTTTTGTTTGGACAAAGGAAATCTAATTTACGATGTTGAGTATAATAGCACAGAGCGACACTGTGGATATAACGTGCATACCATAATAATACAAGTGAGAAAACAGTGGGGTGGTTTCAAGTTTGGTAAGTTTACTCCAATGCTCTTTAATGGAGTCAGGAAAAAGAAAAAGATTGAAATTGAAGTATCATATATATATATATATATATATATAGAAGTTGTTCCTGACAAAAGGATTGGTAAAACAAAAAGGATAAAAGAATCGTAGAACAATCTTTTTATATACCATGCATGCATAGTATCTTTAAGTACATTGCTTTAATTCAATAATGTCCCACAACTTAAACCGCATGCACATGCATGAGTTTAACTATAAAAGCCAACATTTTCTCATAATAAGCTATTATGATTATGATAATATCATGATTGATCATCGTTTTATTAAGGATCTGTTTAGATATTGTTTATTGTTGAAAATTAAAAATTAAAAATATGTTAGTAAAATAATTTTTAAAGGTGTAAATAGTACCATGAGACATAATTTTGAAAAAAAATTTATTGAATTAGACAATTTATAAGTCTCATAAATAGCAGTCCCAATACTAAAATGCCAAAACACATAGGCACTTTTTATCAGCAGTATCCAAACGGGTATCTAAGAAAACAAAACGATACAAAATAAACGTAAAAGGACAACACTCATACCTGGATTCAATTAGGAAAAAGCCTAGAAAAAAGGTTTCCGTATGCGGCCCCTTGGATATTCAGATTCTAGCTGGTATGAAGAGGAGAGATCTGGACTGGTCTAAAATAGTAGGCTACTGTCGGAAAACCATTGCAGCAAGCAACCACGACTTCTTTATTTTCAGATATGAGGTGTGAAATTTTTGAAAAGGACATTTCAAAAATTGTAAGACTATGTAAAAAAAATTATACCTTTTGCTATATTTGTTAAGGCGGTAGATTGTGATTAGTGAGTTCATATAAAAATGACATATAATTAATAATATTATGTGAGATGGTTGTGACAAAAATTTTAATTTTTTTTAATACACTTCAGTCTGATCCTATAGACTCACACATTGAAAATAAATTTTGCGAAACTTCCCCATTTGACTAATCGGATACCATTCTGTTCATTTATATAGTTTAGCTTAAATTTTAATAATACTGCAGGAAATATTAAATAAAAACAAAGAAAACGAAAAACAATTATATATTTAGATATAACATATAGAATTAACGGATAGGATTACTTTGTTGTGTGATTCGGGTTGTTTTCGAGACAGTAATTAAAAAAAAAAAAATAACATATAAGGTAAGCTAAGTTACACCTATTAGGAAGGTTGAATGAGTCTATTGTGTATTTTCCAAAACATAATAGTTATGAGACAAATAGCTAGTAAAATACGGAGCGGGTTTAACATTGTAAATACGTATACGGACGCATATAATTTGGTATCTTTCAAGAAAAGTAAGTTTAAAAAATTCAGCATAAAAATATAGCAACGGATAACGAATGAAATGTTGATAGTACGAGTATGTTACGTTTATTTTTAAAAAAATTGTAACAAAAATACGGAAACATTTACCATACATGTTATTAAGATTAATACTATAATCTTTATATCATGTCCTTTAGCTTTTGTCAAGTGCGATTTAATCCATAGAACATTAAAAAAAAAAAAAAAGGATATGTTAGGGTTATTATAAATTTTAGTATATAGGTATTGATGTGTCAATAATCATTAAAATATAATAATTTAAACACTCATTTAGTATCACGTTGTGGTCACATTAATCTCATTCATTGGCACATTGTAAATATTTTCTAGTAAAATTTGTACCCCATCTTTTTTAAAGCATACAACAACATTAACACATTGGGATTGGTGTCTAGCTAGCAGCTTTAGTTTTTAATTTTGGGTTTAGGATTTTAATAAAGAGATTAAATTTAATAAGGATGTGGTGTAAAACTCAAATTTTACTCCTCCAATCCTAACATACTACATCATCATATAATATATTAAAGAATAGGCATAACCACTTTCAATCAATTTTAATATTCATTTGAAAACTAACTTAACTAGAAATTTATTGAAATGTCATTATGTGTGTATTAAGCTTTAAGTAAAAAACTGATGTGGTAATCTCTTATTGAATGATGTAAAATATGAGTTTTACATCCTTTCCTTACCAAGTTTGGATTCTTTAATAAAATATTTTTGAACAAAACTTATGTACCATACCTTAAATACTGTTGTTCCTTAGATCCCCTTTTAAGATTCTGTCATGTGGTTACTTAACTAAAAAATATATTTCCATCTCATGTTAAAAAAGCTACATGACAAAAATTTAAGAAGTAAATCTAAGTACTGTACCTAAGTATTGCCTAATATTCTTATAACAATACGTTTCTATCGAAACTTTTTCAGTTTGTGTTTTTTAGTAATTCGTTTCAGTATAAGTGTTTTGCTTTATTGTTATCACTTAATATATATATATATATATATATTCAATATGAGAGAAGGTTGTTATAAATTTTTAATTCCCTTAATCTCCTCTTTGTATAAGCGGGATCTAAACTCTGATTTTTTTTTTTTTTTTTTTTGATAAACTAAACTCTGATACCTTATTCAATAATAAAAGACCTTAATGACTAATTTTATTACTACAATCTAACACTGAATAAACATTGAAAGTCTCAAAGTCCTGCACAAAAAACTAGCGAGAGAACTTCATGTATTACGGTTCCTTATAAAATGGCACGACCCACTTCACAGAATTAACCTTGAGCACCAATTTCAGCCTTTCAGGTCATATTCAAAATTTCAAATCCTGAAAGTACGGATTGGGCTTAAAACTATTGGTGCAGAGAACGAAATAAAACGTACGAAGAGAAAGGTAACTGATCAGGCCCCATAAGGCCAGGCCCGGAGTTACAAAGTTATTCTTTTTAGGGCCTTCAAATCTCTTCAAGAAAATTCAGGGGGTTAAAAAAGTAGAAATCAAGGGTAAGCCGTAAGTCGTCTTAACTAGTTACTTACATGAGATTATATATGTACCATGCTGCATTTGTAGTTTGCCAGAAAGCTAATTTGTTCATAAAAGAGATACATAATTTCACATACAAAAAAAAAAAAAAAAAAAAAAAAAACTAGCACATATATATATTTCAGTGCGAACAAAACTGAAAACATAAACAAGATAAAAGACATCACATAATTTGGTGATTAAAATCTCAATCAGTATTGCCGAGTAAAACAAGGAAGGAAAAAAAAAAAATATATCAGAGGTTTAATTTATTAGCCAGCTTGGAGTGCCAACTAAGAGGGTGGTCCAAGTGCGGCTGAGATTAGAAGACGTGATAGTGAGGGTGTGGTTTCCTTCTCCCATACGGAGAGAAGCTAATAATTTTTTCTTTTTTTTTGGTTTCCCACAGTATTTTCTCAAAACTTGTAATCAGAGACTAATCACTGTTCGTAACGGGTGGACCCATAGTAGGTTAAATCACTGGCCCAAGAAGTTTTTTCAAAGTGCTGTTGCCCGAATTTAAACTAGGGAGCTTCTAATCAAACCCAAGACAGCCACTTAGAGATTGAGTGCCCAACCACTTGACCAACCCCATTGAGTTAGAAGCTAATAAATTCAAATGCATATATGTTTGAATTAATAAGCAGAGGACATAGGTGACCAATCTAAGGGTGGTCATATATATCGATTGATCAAGAGGTAAGAACCAATTCAGTTGGGTTCATATATATATATATATATATATATATTGGTATTTTTGTGGTTTTTGTGGGCTTATTAATTAAATGACTCAATGTTACCAAGAGAGAGAGAGAGAGAGAGAGAGAGAGAGAGAGAGAGAGAGAGAGAGAGAGAAGAGAGACCAAAAAGGATGGTCCTAGTGTGCCTAGCTGAGATCGAGTGCCCAACCACTAGGCCAATCCCATTGGGTTAGAAGCTTATAAATTCGAATGCATGTATGTTTGAATTAATAAGCAGAGGACAGAGGTAACCAATCTAAGGGTGGTCATATATATTGATTGATCAAGAGGTAAGAACCAATTCAGTTGGGTTCATATATATATATATATATTGGTATTGTTGTGGTTTCTGTGGGCTTATTAATTAAATGACTCAATGTTACCAAGTGAGACAGAGAGAGAGAGAGAAGAGATACCAAAAAGGATGGTCTTAGTGTGCCTAGCTGAGATCGAGTGCCTAACCACTCGGCCAACCCCATTAAGTTAGAAGCTAATAAATTTGAATGCATGTATGTTTGAATTAATAAGTAGAGGACAGAGATGACCAATCTAAAGGTGGTCATCTATATATTGATTGATCAAGAGGTAAGAACCAATTCAGTTGGGTTCATATATATATATATATATATTGGTATTGTTGTGGTTTCTATGGGCTTATTAATTAAATGACTCAATGTTACCAAGTGAGACAGAGAGAGAGAGAGAGAGAGAGAGAGAGAGAGAGAGAAGAGAGACCAAAAAGGATGGTCCTAGTGCGCCTAGCTAAGATCAAGTGCCTGACCACTCGACCAACCCCATTGAATTAGAAGCTAATAAATTTGAATACATGTATGTTTGAATTAATAAGTAGAGGATAGAGGTGACCAATCTAAAGGTGGTCATCTATATATTGATTGATCAAGAGGTAAGAGCCAATTCAGTTGGGTTCATATATATATATATATATATATATATTGGTATTGTTGTGGTTTCTATGGGCTTATTAATTAAATGACTCAATGTTACCAAGTGAGACAGAGAGAGAGAGAGAAGAGAGACCAAAAAGGATGGTCCTAGTGCGCTTAGCTAAGATCGAGTGCCCAACCACTCGGCCAATCCCATTCGGTTAGAAACTTATAAATTCGATGCATGTATGTTTGAATTAATAAGTAGAGGACAGAGGTGACCAATCTAAGGGTGGTCGTATATATTGATTGATCAAGAGGTAAGAACCAATTCAGTTGGGTTCATATATATATATATATTGGTATTGTTGTGGTTTCTGTGGGCTTATTAATTAAATGACACAATGTTACCAAGTGAGACAGAGAGAGAGAGAGAGAGAGAAGAGAGATAAAATAGGATGGTCCTAGTGCGCCTAGCTGAGATCGAGTGCTCAACCACTCGGCCAACTCCATTGGGTTATAAGCTAATAAATTCGAATGAATGTATGTTTGAATTAATAAGCAGAGGACAGAGGTGACCAATCTAAGGGTGGTCATATATATTGATTGATCAAGAGGTAAGAACCAATTTGGTTGGGTTCATATATATATATATATATATTGGTATTGTTGTGGTTTTTGTGGGCTTATTAATTAAATGACTCAATGTTACAGAGAGAGAGAGAGAGAGAGAGAGAGAGAGAGAGAGAGAGAGAGAGAGAGAGAGAGAGAGAGAGAGAGAGAGAGAGAACAGAGACCAAAAAGGATGGTTCTAGTGCGCCTAGCTGAGATCGAGTGCCCAACCACTTGGCCAACCCCATTGGATTAGAAGCTAATAAATTCGAATGCATGTATGTTTGAATTAATAAGCAGAGGACAGAGGTGACAAATCTAAGGGTGGTCATATATATTGATTGATCAAGAGGTAAGAACCAATTTAGTTGGTTCATATATATATATATATATATTGGTATTGTTGTGGTTTTTGTGGGCTTATTAATTAAATGATTCAATGTTACCAAGTGAGACAGAGAGAGAGAGAGAGAAGGGAGACCAAAAAGGATGGTCCTAGTGTGCCTAGCTGAGATCGAGTGCCCAACCACTCGGCCAACCCCATTGAGTTAAAAGCTAATAAATTCAAATGCATGTATGTTTGAATTAATAAACAGAGGACAGAGGTGACCAATCTAAGGGTGGTCATATATATTGATTGATCAAGAGGTAAGAACCAATTCAGTTGTGTTCATATATATATATATATATATTGGTATTGCTGTGGTTTCTGTGGGCGTATTAATTAAATGACTCAATGTTACAGAGAGAGAGAGAGAGAGAGAGAGAGAGAGAGAGAAGAGACACCAAAAAGGATGGTCTTAGTGTGCCTAGCTGAGACTAGCAGATGTGGACATGAAGGTGTGGTTGGAGGTGGTGCAAGTAAGACAGATATTTATTTCATTATATAAAACAACGGGTTAGAAGATAGTAATAAATAATTAAGATGTTAACTTGGTTTTGAGTTTCAACAACTAGCTGTGTGTCATTGTGTTAGTGCTCTTTGCATCTCATCTTCATCCCAAAAGGTTGACCTGAAAAATAAGTGAGTTTTTCACACAGACTGAAAGTATGGGGTCTCAAAGGGAGTGAGTAGGGTGTTATTATGGTTATGTCTAGGTAGAAAAGTTACACTGATTGCCCACTCTACCTATTTTCTTTAACCCAAAAAAAAAAAAAATTAATATGTTGAAAACAATAATTATGATAAAATGATTAAGTTCACACAGTTGATACTTTGATTGAATTAAAAACTTACTTTAAAGATTTGGCACTAGAAATATGTGGAAGCTTGAATTAATACTTTGAAAATAGGAAACTTGATGATATAAATTGGGAATAACAAAATCCGTGGAAATATTGGGATCCAAGCATTGGGAAAAATTAAGTTTAACTTTTTATTTTCTTGTTTTTGTCTCACGTTTTATCAAATAAGCTTTTTTTTTTTTTTTTTTGACTGAAAGAGGTATAATAAGTTAAAACTTAAAACTAGTTTTTATTTTATTGTTTTGTCTCTAAGACTAACAAATAAGTGCAAACTCAACTACTTAATTTGAATAAAAAAATGTTAACAAGTGACCTTATGGTAATTATTAAATTATATTTGAAAAGTTTTGATATTATTTTTATAAAAATATAAAAAATTATCAACAAAATTATTATTTTTTTTTTCATAAAATATTTCTCAAAATAGTCTCTCAACTAATGCCGCATTTTTTAACATTAAAAAAAAAAAAACGCGTCGTCCGAGAAAGCTTATTCAGAACGTACAACACTAGCTGGTTCCACTTTAGACAGATGATATTGCACAATATTCAATTAGACTCGCTTCCAAATAAGTTTACACGAGTGGTGATTTTAATTCTTTATAGTATTTCATCTTTTAATAAAAAAGAAATAGGAATAATTTTGCAAAAAAATCTAATATCACAAAAAAAAAAAATTGGCATTATTTTTTTTTACGTGACTATAATTGATGAAAAAAAAAAGTAATAGTATATGTGAAACCAACAAACATCATATTACAATATATAATGTAAGAAAATCGCGATAAAAATTGTAAATTTATTTGTGGTAATAAAATATGATAGGCATTCGTTTCGCACATTAATTAATTAATTTTTGTTTAAAAGACAAAAGCTTTCGATCGTTCTTTCTATTATTCTTATTCATGTAGTGAAGAGTGTAGACCACAAGGCCAGATATTTATTTTGGACCCAAAAAAAAAAAGTAAAAATAAAAATAAAAAAGACATTAAGAAATATGATTAAAATAATGTATGATGATTGACTATAAAAAAAGAACAGTAAAGTGTAAAGAGAGAGAGAGATTTTAATTAAGTTTAAGTTGATGATATAATAGAGAGAGCAGCATACGTGGCAGTCTAGGGTGCATTCTAGCTTCTAAAGAGCCCCTAGCAAAGAGGAGACAGACAGACTCACACGCCGCGGCCACTCTCTCTCTCTCTCTCTCTTAAACAAAAACAATTATCTCACACTTCACACTTCACTTCTTCACTCTGTCTCGCACACTCACATTTTATTTTTACACACACAGACACAGACACAGACACAGACTCTCACTCGCTCCCTAAACAGAGTAAGCATTTTTTTTATTATTAAACCCTTTTCAAAAAAAAGAAAAAAGAAAAATTAGGGAGCGAGTGAGTGGTCAGATCAGTCGGTAGCGGCGGCGAATCAGAAGCGATGAACGCCGCCACGACGACGTACGGGTCAATACTGGAGAAACCCCTAAAGCAGCTGACTGAGGAAGACATTTCTCAGCTCACCCGCGAAGATTGCCGCAAATACCTCAAAGACAAAGGTTCCTTTTTTTTTTGCTCTCTTTTCTTTCCCCCCTATTTCCACTTTTGTCCTCCCTTTCTCTCCGTATTTTCCGCTACTTACCTACCTCACTTCAACTTCTCTTTAAACTCTCTCTTCAACTCTCTTTTAACTGTAAACTAAACCGCCTCCTACTACTACTACTACTACATTCTATATAATAATAATAATGTTTTTTTATTTTTTATTTTATAATTAGTAGTGGGATATGATTAAATTTACTTATTATTATTATTATTATTATAGTAGTGTAAGGATTATTAATAATGAGACCCAAAAAAAGTGACACACGTGTCCGTACGTACAGGAATGCGAAGGCCGTCGTGGAACAAATCGCAGGCGATCCAACAGGTGATTTCCCTTAAAGCTCTCCTTGAACCTTGCGACGACGACGACGTTTCCGCCACTCTTAACCTTCGGAGGAGGGTTGTTCCTCCTCAATCACAAACCGGCCACGTCAGCGCCTCTCTCTCTCTCTCTCTCTCTCTCTCTCTCTTACTCTTTTTGTTCTTATTTTAAGGATTTTTTTTAGCCTTGACATCAGTTTACCGTTAAAAAAAAGTTAGTTGTTTTTGACTCTAATGTTGAAAATGCGCTGACTTTTGGAGTGTTTGTAATTTTTTTTTATTTTTTTATTTGGAATAATGTGACAATGTTGTTGAATAATTGGGTTTATGTGTGTTCAGGTGCCTTCGAATTCGGTTGATTCGGTTGAGGAGCCAAGTCCGGATGTCCAGGTTTCGGTATCGGCGGAAGAGCCACAAGGGAGAATGGATCCTCCGAAATTGGGTCCTTCAGGAGAGCCACCCTGTGTCGACACTGATAACAATGCCATTAGTCCAAGGTCTTATTATTTTTATTTTATTATTATTTATGTTTCACTTAACTTACTGCATAAATTAGCTATTTGGATTTGCTAGGAATTTGTTTGATTTGAGCTACACGATTACATTTTTGTGAAATTTTGTTCTGTTTTGGCCGCAAAGTGTATGCTTAGTGAGTTAGTGAACGATGGTGCCATCAATCCAAGGTCATGAGACCATTCACTTTTATTAAATCTTATGACTAATTAAATCAATTAAACAAGTCTCATTACTAGTATTATGTATGTCATGTGACTAAAAGTACACGTGGATACTCATTTGGAGGAAAATTCTATCTTTGTTTAAAATTAAAAAAATGGTAGCTGAATGTGGGGAGTTAGAAGCAATAAGAGGGGTCTTGGTTACCATTTATTAATTTGCGACATGGGTATGAGGGTTTTAACATAACGCGATGAGCTCAATAAAGATTGAACCTGCCAAGACAGATATGCTGATTCCGAATTCTATAAGCTTGTACCAGTTCATTCGGAAGTACAATATGGTTGGTGTTCAGTGTGGGGTATGATGAAGCCAAAGTTGCTGAAATAGGAGTTTCCTTACCATGTTGGGCGGGAACTTAGTTGGATATATATCAGATGTCTTGTTTTCGCCCTGTCAATGGACAAGATAGTGATGCATCTTAAGTTTTGGACCTAAACTGATAGAAAGTAGAATATTGATGAAATTTGAATAAAGTCGACTACCACATGTTGCCCGTCCAAAGGAGAGGTCTGTGTATTTGGCTGCACCAGTTGTGACACTGGATTCTTGTGGTCATCTACCTCCGAAATAGGCCCTACGATGCAGTTACTTAAGTTTTCGTTTTAAAATTGTTTGCAGGGAAATATAACTTTAGGTGCTGATAGGTCATTGAACGGACGAACTTCCTAATAATAGCACCAGTTTCATCGCCCCATTTTTATTAACTTATCTGTATTAATTACTTACTACATACTCGATTATTTCCTATGGCCTTATAAGCATGCATCCCTATTACGCAATGAAATGGAAATTTTTGTGCATGCCTGTGTGTAGAACAAAATGATATAAAACTGTTGTCTATTGATTAGTGTATGTACCATTCGATGCAAGGCTGCAAGCAATTGTATGAGGGGGACTTAACCAAAAGTGAAACTGCGTGGCTTGTTGTCAGAACATTTTTCAGTTTGTTTACTAAAATCCTTTGTATCATGAAAGCTTGTATTATATTGAATGCACTGTTCTACTCTCAGTCTGAATTAATTTTAGTGAACGATTGTGAGTAGAACAATATCTCACCCCATTTTCAATTCCTTATCTGAAAACCATATTTTGGCTTTACTTGTTAATATTTATTCTAGAAAGTGGCTCATAATCAGCAAAAACAAGTTTTTGATTCCACATAATGATTAAATTCCTTTATTTCACATTTTCTTTTAAGGTCAAAGATGGCGTTGGGTTTCACAATACTTTCCACCCCCCAGAGCTTGTATGTCTAAGAACTTTATATTTCCTTCTCATCTTCTTTATTCTTCTCCCGTATTCTGTTGTAAATTGCAACAGTGTCTGCTCATCAAATAGCCTGTCAGCAGGTGATCCTTTGAGAAAGAACCAATGCTTTTTTCTCTGTTGCTGAGTTTCAGGACAAGTAAAGGATATAGTTTTTTCCCCCCTTCTTGTTCGTCCTTCTTTTTTTTAATTAAAAAAAAATCTTTTTTATTTTAAACTAAATTTATGAAATTGATGGCAGTTTAAAGTCATATGTTGATGATCTGGCAGATGTGGAAACACCAGTCCAGAAATCAACTTGTTTTGTACTTGATGAACAGCATGTAATTGTGAGCATTGCTTTGCACTGTTGGAATGTATTTTTCTTGATCACTTAACTTTGATGATTTAACTATATATGTAGTTTTATTTAACAAGTGCAGATTCTATGGCTACTTTTTGAGAAAAAAAAAAAAAACATGTAAATAGTTTATATTAACCAGCACAATTCAGTCCACATTTCATTCTAATTAATTTCCTTTTGTTAATTTATATATAAGTTTTAAGAAAAAGGTATTTGGAAAATGTACCCACAGGAGTCCATGTGCAACAAATGGGTCAGTGGGTCAAATGACAATTTTCTACTGTGGCAAGGTGAACGTGTATGAGGGAGTGCCCCCTGATAAGGTAATTAACTCTCTCTTTGCTTGGATACACTCCAGTAGCATATTGGCGATCCAAATCAGAAATATCTGGATTTGCAGGCACAGGCAATCATGAAACTAGCATCAAGTCCAGTTCATTTGCCTCAAGATGATACAATTGGTAGACCTGGAGGTCTTTGGTCCTTTCCATACCATTTACCGGCCCCAAATGATAAAGATCACCCTATTCCTCCTAGTACCACAATCTCGCAGATGATGCAAACGGGTAAACTTTTGGGCTAGCATACTTTCTGGATGCTATAATTTTAGAATGCTATGGATTATCTTACCTCAGGGTTGCTTTCAGCTGTACTTGAAACTATGCTAAATAGAGAAGTAAATCCAGGGAATGGTAATGGCATCTCCCTCTTTCATATTTGGAAATGGATAGCATCACTATCGTAATTTCCCTTGCTTTTAAAATCAATCTTAATAGTTGAAAGTAAAAAGGACTTCATTGTCTGGAGGAAAGTTATTTTTCGTGATATAGGCGTGCTATACTATGCATTACTCCAATGCCAATGGCACACAAAATGGGGCAACCTAGAGCTTTCTAAATGAATTTCCTGGATCTTCATTTAATTGTTTTTCAAAATACTGCCTCAAAATTCATTGAGTTTTGAGCGATTGATAATAAGTCAATTTGGCAATGCTGGCAGAACAGATGAATGTTTCTGGCTGTGAAAATTGTGATAGTTCAAACTCTTTCACAATTGATAATATTGAAATTACAAATGAAAAAAAACAGTAACTTTTGAGCAATTGATAGCTAGGTAACTGGTGATTTTGGTCGATTCCACAGAGAAGATGACAGAATATTCTCAGCAGTATAGGGAGAAAGGGAACATTACTCGTGACCCTGGTAAGAAACTTTGGTTTGCTTGCATTATTATAGCATGATATAGTCTGCATATAATTGTGATGGTTCTCATTTAGGGTGAAAAAATTATATATATAGATGTTAATAGTTGTTACACGAAGAAATTGTTATTGTATAAATATTAAGGCAGGCAAGGATATACATGTTTTTGGTGATATATAGCTAATTACTAAACACTTGCATGTTCTAATGGAATATATCCAAAAAAAAAAAACTTGGGACCATTTGCCAAGTCTAAAAAGGCCATTCTGTAAAAAATATTTTCTGAACTGTAATCCAATCTTTAAAAATAAATAATTTAGTGGTTGTTGAAGATTTCATTGATTCTCTTTCTTTTTGTTTGTAGATCTCACTTTGTAATTTTTAAACCACTTCATCTATACTTGAGGTAGTTTCTCTTCTTCGATCAAATTTATTACTTACCTGAAAAATGAAACATATTTTAGGGGTTTTCTCTAGAACTTGTTAAGACCCCAGGCCAAGTTCTACTCTTCATTGATGCCTGAGAGGGCTTTGGCACAAAATTGAGGAGGAGCCTTTCTCTTCCTGAAACCAATATCCTCCTATGATGGGCTTCATGAGTGCATCACAGGTTTATTGGACCACATGGCCAATGGTGACTCTTTTAAGTCCCTTTAAGAGGAGGCTGGTCCTGTTTTTTGTATTAAACTAAAACCATTTACAGAGTATTTTACACTTTCGAAAACAATAAGCAAGATACAGCAATAAAATCATGTTTCCTTGGTCCAACTTAGCATCATAACTATTAAGTGACATGGAAAACGACACACATGCCTGTATATATATAATCAGTTAACCACTAATGCTTTAGTCCTCAGTGACCCCAGCATTGTAAGGCACCATCTCTAAAACTATCTTTGCAGCCACACAAACTGTTAGCCTCCACCTCCATTTCTTCCATGACTGAGTTCACAATTACCATACAGTGCTGCAGTTTAAAGCATTCTACTTCATTCCACCTTTAATTCTTCAATAATCAACGGACTTAGATATGATACTTTTACATATAAATTTGAAAGCAAATAGAAGCTGTGCCTTTATGAGACATCTGTGCATGCTATGGGAGATCAATAATAATAATTCGGAGGCTTAATATTTTAAAGAAGCTCTCCTGCCTTACAATGTATGAGACTTATTAGTTATTTATTTGCCTTTAAACTTTTGGTGGTCTTTCTTAAGATGTAGAGGGTCAGGCAAACCGAAAAGTCTCGCTGCAGAGATATCTTGAAAAGCGGAAAGACAGGTAACTAATGTGAATAAATTGTCCATAATTGCATGACATTGATCACCTTGTGTCTTTCAATGCTGAGACTCTTTTCAATCATTCAATCCCATCACAAATCATTTTCCATGTTTTTCTGCTTGCATTCTTTAAGGGGAAGGTTAAAGAGCAAGAAAAGTACGGGATTGCCTTCTTCAAGCCTGGAGATCTATTTGAACCATCCAGTGAGGACAAGCACCCCAAATGGAAATTCAAGCCGGAGTAGCACTAGCTCTCCACCCCAGCACGTACTGCCACCAGCCTTGAGTAACTCTAGCAACAATCAGCCAAAGAGTGCTGGTCTTGCTGTTGATCTCAATGACAAAGGTAAGCTGCATAGATCTTCTCTACCTGTTTCATGGCTTGTAATAGGCATAACTTCTTTATTCAACTTTTAAAGCTCATCAACCAAAAAAAAGGTCAACAGAACAGATAGATGGGATGTGTAGATGATCCACAGGCCACTCAGAAATAGTATCATTGTGACACAAGCCCTGTGATTTATTTATGAGAGAGGATTTGTTGCAACCTTGTATGCAGCAATTGCTGCATATAGGGTAGGGTGGCAGCCAAAGAGAAGTGACAGAAAATCATGGGTAAGCTGGTCATGTGCATTGCACATGACCCTTGGACACTTGTCACTTCTCTTTAGCTGCCACCTTACCCTATATGCAGCAATTGCTGTATACAAGGTTGCAGCAAATTTTCTGCCTTTATTGAAATTGCTCTTTTTATGCTGATCAACTATAAGACATAACGTTTTGGTAGATAATTAGCTGAAAGTTGTGCATTTATGGATAATAAGTTGATTGCACTGCAGATGCCCAAGAATGCTGAATTTGAACAATCAGATGGTATCGGCAATTAAATAGAGAGCCCTACTTAGATAGTCACTTTGCCAAACATCAAAGAAGGGAAAGGGGGAACCAACTTGTCAGCCTCATACAGGCCTGCATTTTGCTCGATTTGGGCTGGCTTTGTGGACAGTGAAGGTTTTTACTGTCTATTTCTGGAGGTCCTGCTTGGAGAATCCACTTTTCTAAATGGTATGAGTTGACACTCACCTGATCAATTTTGTAATGTCAAGAATCATTTTACCTTACTTAGGAATTTCTCTTTTTTCGAGGGTAGAGCCGCAAGCAGCCATTTTATGTTCACTATGTAAATGTATGCTATCTTTTGTTATGGTAATAGCTTATTCTACAAGTTGAAGTAGTTGTACTCTTTATCCAATGATTATGGTTACAGATGGTAGTACTAGCCATGGTGGTTCCAGTAAGGGTCTTACTAAGAGGTGGTGATAATAGTAGTGGTCATAGGGTGGCAGCACTAGCAATGGAGGGATTCTGGGATGGTGTTGTGGTTGGGCATTTTTGAACCATATCTTTGTTTTGTTTATGGGGGGAGTGACACATCTTCCTTGACCAACAGGCAACAACAAAGAAGCTTTAGTCCTAAAATTTTGGGTCAATTATGAATTCTTAACAAATTAGTTAGGATTGACCATGTGTTTTCTTTTCTTCCATTGTATTCTATTTGAAGTCATCATTGACCGATGTGTTATATCATATTCCCAAAATTTAAGAGAGTTTTATATATATAAATATATATATATATATATATTTATATTGTTTTATTATTTTTCACTGAAAGAAATTTTCCACTCATGACTAAAAGACAATATGACAATATAAGTACGAACTTTTGAGTTGGACTTACCTGGTTTTCAATAACGCAAGTGCAATCCACGTAATACAATAGTACTTAATGCTTGCATACATGAAAATGTAAATGTAAAAGGGGGGGGGGGGGGGGGGGAGTTTGAGAAAGTATAATAATAAGTTGGTAAATTAATAAGAAAAAAAAGGTTAAAATTAAGAGAATGTTGAAAATTAGTAAATGATGTGATTGTTGATATGGTTCAACAAGAGCGTAATAACAATAACTGTTAGCAACAATAACAGTGTAGCAATAATGATAGGTTGTATTTGAGTTGGGCTTTGGTTTAAGTTGAAGCTGCTGGAGAATGCACACTAACCATCGAATTACTGCTGGAGAATGCACTCTTTTCATGGCCCCTGTCAGTTTCACACCATCGAATTGCTCGTGCTAAATAGAAATGAGTACTGAGTTAATTAGATCACCTACTGTTCCAGGCTTCCAGCCTCTTCCTAATATAAATACCCATCATTTCCCACTATTTATTCAGTGAAACACACCCACATGAGAGTTGAGAGAATGAGCCTACACTTGTGAGAGCCGAACACCATTAAAGTGGACACAATGAAATAAGTAGCCTCCTCTCCATATACGACATGACAACCAGGCCTTGTAAGTTGTAACCCAGTTACTAGTGTCTGATCATGACCCTGTATTATCATGTTCCGCATAATATAATGTATGAAGAGCATGGCTACAAGCCTACAATCATTCCATGTGTGCCAACCCAACGGGTTGAATTTGGCTATCCATAAAAGATTGCATATAAACAGTTGTAATACTCCTTCCATAGCCTCGGCAGATATGTTTTTCTTCCATTTAAGGGCCCATTTGGTAATGTTGTTCTAGTAACGTTGTTTGTATTTTTTGAAAATACGTGTGAGTGAAAGTGAAAAAGTGTGTGAAAATACATGTAATGTTGTTAATCACTGAAAAATGTTGCTTAAAACACCTTATCAAACAGCCCCTAAATCCCTAGAGTCCTAATATAAATTTTGATGTTTGTTTTGCCTTGTGCAGTGATAACATTAATTGTACTGCCATGCAATGGAAGGTGATTAGGAGAGGATAAAGGAAAATTAGTTAGTACTCCGGAAGTACCATAAATGCATATTATTTCCTCTCACATGAATTGTGAGTCCCATCATAAATTTAAGGAAAATGCTAACGAGTGCCCTAAGGACACTCATTAAGAATCCATTTAAAGAAAATTTGTATGGGAAATGAAAAAAAAAGTAATAAATATTTTAACAGTTTTTTACATTTTTCATAAAAGTGAAATAAAAACTTTCTTTAAATGGATTCTTAAGGAGTGCCCTAAGGGCACTCGTTAGCATTTTCCTAAATTTAATTAGTAAGACCCATAGTTCATGTGAGAGAGGAGAGTACGCATTTATGGTACTTCGAAAGTATGCATTTATGGTATTTCGGGAATATCCAATAACTATTGGAGGATAAATGTTGTAATCTTGGAACACAATAGTTGTGTTGCCAAATATGAAATCAATTTGTTGTACCATGGTTATCACATTCTTTATAAAATTGCCTTTTAGAATAGGTGTGTAATGTGTCTTGATAGCCTTCAAAATTACAGCTATAAAATGTGGATGGTTTAGCCCATTTCGAATAGACACAACCAGGCCTTTACTTTGGTCCGGTTGCGTTACAAAAGGTTACATCCATAGCAACAAATCCTTGCCCATCTACAGCCGCAATAGAAATTATGACGCATAAAATTATAGATTACACCATAATCTGTATTTTGGGTTAAAATGATCACTCAATTAATATTTTAAAACTTCCTGTCAGATATTGGTCAAAACTCTTTAATACGTGTGATTCAATAAATATGATTTTTTATTTTTTAAATGAGAGGTAAAGTAAAAATATAAATTGAATTTATAATCATCTTAAACTTTGATATTATGATAGGCTATCAATTATCCTAAAAGTTTAATTTATTAGTAAATTATAAATGTAATCCAATAATTATATACATAAGAAATATTTAAATTACATCTGATGTAAATCTATAAGAGTTACACATTTTTTAAGCTAATGATTTCCATCCAATGTAATGGTTAAAACCCACCAAAACTATGTGTGATCTACAAGCCACAAAATATATTTACTCAGCTGTCAAAAGTCTCAGTAGTCTCCAGTTATACGAACCCAGTAGTAGACTCAGTTATTTTTAAATTTCAAATATAAACACAGAAAGAGAGAAGGCTATACTATTGCACACAGCACGCTGACAGATGTGGACGGTTCCAGCACCAGGCTTCAAGTGAAGGCCAGAGTGAAGTCTAGCTATGGCTAGGTAGCAACTAAAGTTGGTTTTTTATAATTAGAGATTTTGGGTTTTTTTGGTGGGAGATTAACTCCACAATGGTGGTTTGATTTTTGGGTACTCATGGATTCCATTAAAGGAGGTGACAAATTGAGAGGAGTAGATTGCTGGTCGCTGTTGTTAAAGTTAAAGAAATCGTCTGCATTTTAAGGTTAGAGATAGAGCTAAAGAGGGAGAACCAAAGAGGAGTCCTAGAATAGAGAAACAAAGAGAAGAGAGGAATCGCATAAGAGTTTGGGTACAAATTCCGAAACTTGAAAGAAATAAATTAATTTATTTTTTAAAAATAAGATAGTGTTGACGTGGAAAACAAAATCAGAATTAATGTTTTTTTTATTATCGGTTTTTAAAAATAGAAAATCAGAACTTTCGTTTTTTATTTAAATAATGTTGATGTGTAAAAATATAGAAGCTTTAAAAAAGAAGTCAAAGGTCACTTTGGAATTGCTTAATAACAGACTAAATAAATATATAAAACAATAGAGCCATCGGTAGTGTGTTTTAACTACTCCAAAATAAAATGAAGGATGGTTATTAGATTATTTACCGATCGGGGTCTGATAGGCCTTTTATTTGAATATTTGAATTTGATTTTGGGCACTAATATATATTTCACAACGAAGAACACTTTGATGCACGTTTTCTTTCATTCTTTAAAAAAAAAAAAAAAATTGGGAAGAGTTTTAGACTTGCATTTTCTTTTCTTTTTTTCAGCTAAAAGTACTTCCCTCTTTGTAGTTAAAAAATTTCAGCTGATGTTTTCGACTTTTTTTCAGCAAGCCAGTAAGTTAGGTTGCTTAGATTTGGTGCAAATGTGACTTTACTTGAAACCATCAACTAATAATCAGGTGGAATGTGCTGGTGCTCTCATGGCATTGAGCAATCTTAATGACTCTTGCAACTACTATTGGCTTGCAAGAAGGAATGGGAGGACATGTATTTATTATAGTAGTGATTTTTTCAGAGGGTTTAGTTTGATTTGCATTCTGCATATTGAAATGCTCCCTCAAACATAACTATGTTAGCTTTAGTAATTACTATTACTTCATAATTTTTTTTTTCTCTTCACTGGCCTATTGTAGTATTTGTGGAAATTATTATCCGATGAATAAAAATATTTAGGGTGTGCAACAATTTGCTATACAAGATCTGAAGTTTAGTAAGCATTTGGTTCCAAGAATAGTAAAACCAAGAGTGTGAAGTAGTTGCATATTTTTTTGGGGCTGTTTGCTTTTATGGCCAAATGTCAATTGGGCAAGAGGTTTTTATGATATGTTATGCTTTTAAGTAAGCCCCAAAAAAAAGTATTTGGCATAGTAGCAATATGAAATTGAGACAATTGGTAATGAAATTGAAATTTTCATTGTCGTTGCATATGTTTGGTTCTGTTTTTAGGTTCAATTTCAAAGAAATAAAAACTAATGGTATTTTTTTATTTTAATTTGAACCTTTATTTTGAATTTTTTTTAATTTTTCCATTTTGAACTCATATTTTTAACCCCTTGCATCGTATGGGTTAGTAACTAGTGTTTAATTAAATTAAAACTGACAAGAAAATTTCGTGAAGTGTTTGTAAACATTCTAGTATATACCCTAGTAGAACTTTATAACATTAGTGTGAATCTTGATTGGCTAAAATAAAACCAAAAATAGTAGAACAAAAAGTCAGTTATGAGTGTAATTCTTTTCCTACCTAAATAAAAATACTACAAAGTCAAACGTTTCATAATATAATATATAAACTCAGTAATTTGGAGTTTCACCAATCAATGAATTAATGAATCAAGTAAGCATGGAGGGGTTACCGCAATACTTGTTGGAAGAGATTCTCTTAAGGGTTCCAGTTAAATCTCTGGTACATTTCAAGTGCGTAAAAAGTCATGGTCCAATCTTCTTCAAAGTCAAAGATTCATGGAAAAACACCACTGTTATCTTTCATTTCAAACAAATCCAAGAGTTTTCTCTTCAAGAGCATAAGACTTAATCCCCCAAGCTTTGTCATGTCCTTGCACCCTCATCCTGATGAAGAACATGTGGACATTTGAGAGAGCATAACCATGATCAGCCCTTGACACGACATGTGTGCTTGCATCAATGGCATAATTTGCTTAGGTGGTTTATTTGCTGACTTCCATGCCTTTATCTTATGGAATCCGGCTATCAAACAATATAAGGTCGTTCCCTATCCCAATCTTCCTGATTCTCCTGTTGATATTCAACAAATAGTCACATCTAATATCATTAAGTTATTAAATTATCTTCTAAAAATAAACAAAAAGTCATTAAAATTTTATTAGTATGAGACTCGATAATAACCTGGTCCAATTACTGCAAGTAGTGCAACGAGGTATATAATTACTAAACACTCAAATTTTGCTTAAAAAAAAAAATACTAACACAAAAATCAAATAGCAAAATACACTCCTACTATTTGGTCATGGCAAACCCATGAAAGATGCCAAATCTTCCAAAACTGGAGATCTCCAGGAAGAACCTGCTGCATACACTGGCAGAAGATTGCATTCCCATCCCTCTCTAGGGAATTGATAGACAGTCATTGCCTCTAACTTCATCCTTAGACTTTTGTCTGCCTCTTCCTCCTCTTCTTCTTTGTTTTCAACCAAATTTTCATCTTTCCCTTTAGACTTTTCAAACAATGGAAATTTTGGCAAATATTTATCTAGTATATTCTTAGTTTCTTAATCACGACCCCTATTAATTTCCTCCAATATCTCAATAATTTTCTTTGTAAATTTTTTAATATTTAATATTTTATTTTATGGACAAAATATAAAGACAATAAGAGTGATGTAGTGTTTTGATCATGTTATATGTGTTTCTAAATTTAAAAATGGTATGATATAGTTATTGATATAAATAGACATGTTTCTTGCCTACTCAATAATGCAAATATTATTTCATAGAATAAAAATGTAAATATCTTTCATTTTTTTTTTTTACATTCTTGATTGCATGTTATTAAAAAAAAAAAAAAAAAAACTCTTTTGTTGGGTTTTGTTTCAATTGTTGCAAAAACAACTAAATTTGAGTAAAAATATCATATTTCAAATCAATTGCTTCTCATATAAATTTTAAAAAATGACATCAAAATTTGATTATACTTAAATAGTTAATACACCATTTAAAATAATCAATACAACAAAATATTTGTATTTATCATATTAGTAATTTTTTCATTTACATAAAAATAAATTCTACAATGTTGGCCCTCACATATATTACATGTCATTAAAAGGAGTTAATAAATCTAAATGATTAAGATTAATTGTAGTGAATTTGCAAGTATTTAATTTTTGATGACTTTTTTGTCAAAGCAAATAAAATGAGAAAAAAAAAATCATATTTTAAATCAATTATTATTATTATTATTATTTCATATAGAATCTAATGTTTTGCACTTAACCTCTTAGCTAATATGTCAGTAGATTCTCGAGCTTTGGAGCTATCATATTTACCAAAAAAAAAAAAATCAATTAAAATAATGAGTTTGTAATTTGATTGTTACAATTAGAATGAAAAACTTGAATCCTAAATGTTTTTGTTAGTTAAGTTATAATACTCTTGACTAAAAAAAAATTAATAAATACAAATGTGTTTTTTTTATTAAGGACATGTTCTATGCACCGGACGGTCCAGACCCAATCTTTACATTTTGAATTATTGGGCAAAAGTGAACAAACAGGCTACTACCAAGTATGAATTATATTTTGGGAAGACATGCACACATAGGGGTGTCCAGACCCGGCCCACACCTGCTGGACCCGACCAAACCGCCCAATCTCTACACGATTTCAGCCCGAACCAAAGCTCTCGTCTGTCAGTGTCGGGTTTGCGCCTAAGACCCGATGCTCGTGGGTCGAGTGGCGGGTTTTCTTCTCCAAAACTCAAGTCACCCGACCTGACGAATGTTATATACAAATCCGACCAACTCCAGCAAGATCCAGCTCAAATCCGAGGAGATCCAGCGAGATCTCGACCATATTTGGTGAGATTTAGCCAGATCCGACCAAATCCTAGCAAATTTCAGCGATTTTGGCGCAAATTTAGACGATTTCGATGCATATTTGGTGAGTTTTTGTAGATTTCGGAGATAGTTTTGCAGATTCTAGTGATGATTTTGCAGATTCTGGCGAATTTTTTGCAGATTCTGATGACATTTGCAGGCTCCGACAATGTTCTCCACTGATTGAACCGACTCGAGCATCACCCGAATCCAAAACTGACTCGACCAATTGATGCCAGCAGACGGTTTCGGGTCCCTCTTCTTTCCACTTGACGTCGATGGGTTGGGTTTAGAATAAGTCTAAAACCGACCCAGCTTGGCCTGTGGATAGCCCTATGCACACACCACAAAATAACTAGGATTGGCCATATGTTTTCTTTTCCTCCATTGTATTCTATTTGAAATCATTATTGACTGATATGTGTTATATCATGTTCCCAAAATTTTAATAGAGTATATATTTTTTCGTTTTATTATTTTTTTCACTCAGTAAAAGATAATATAAGTGACTTTTGGGTTGGACTTAGCTGGTTTTTAGTAGTGCAAGAAAGAATGAAAAATCAAGAGAGAGAGAGAGGGAGAGAATAATAAGAAATTTATAGAAAATAATACAAGAAGAAAAAAAATAAAAAAATAAAAAAATATAGTAATAAACATCAAATTATCCAAATCATGTTATATTATGTAATAAAGAGATAACAACTAAAAAACACAACTTAATCATCAACCCAAAGTTTTTTTTTTTTTTTTTTTTTTTTTTTTTTGAGGGTGAAAACTTGAAATGCATTAATTTAAGTTGGCTAAATCAACCCAAAGTAGAGTTCCAAATAATACAAAAAATAACTAACCTAAAGTTGAGATGCAAGAAAACTTTTTCAAAAAAATCTATTGAAAAATGAAGAAGAAAAAAATTGACAGAGAGAAAGAGAGAAAAATAACCTTTTATGTTTGGGAAATTTACGTATAGAATGGGAGAGAGAATTGTATAGAATGAGAGAGAATTGTAAATTTATATTAAGAGAAAGAAAATAAGATAATCCAAAAATAAATGAAAATAAAAGGTTAGAGAAAAAATTATATGAAGGTAGATAGTAGTAAAGAGATGAAAAAATAAAAGGGAGGGAAAAAGTTTGAGAAAGTATAATAATAAGTTGGTAAATTAATAAGGAAAAAAAAAGTTAAAATTAAGAGAGAATGTAGGAAATTGATAAATGATGTGGTTGTTGATATGGTTAAATAAGAACATAATAACAATAAATATTATATTTTAATTTATATATATATACATATATATGAGAAAACATTCCATTCGGATTTGGCGTAAAAATAACATTTTATGCCTCCAATAATAACAAGACACATCAGCATTTCACAAAACAATCAAATACACCTGCCACACACCGTCACTCCTTAAAACCCAATTTCATAAAATAAAAATAAAAAACCACCTATCCACGGCAAACCACCCACATTGCACACCGTTGTCGGGAAAGCTTCTGGAGCATTGCCAAACAGTACAAAGCCGTCGAAGCCGCCGTTTTTGTGTTCAAATTAAGTGATACTCGGAACCCATCAAGCCTAGTTACAGATGATGATTTGGCGTGGAGTCTCAATGGCGCTAGAGCATTTTCCAGATCTATTTGGGGGGTTTTTTTGGTAAAAGAAAATGAAGAAGAAGAAGAAGTTGAAATTGGGGGAGACTATAACTCTTTAATGGCAGTGAAAGAAGTTGGATTTTTTTTTTGGGGGTTGTGTAAAGGAGTTTGTTTGCGTATTTGGTAGATCTGAAGGCAAAGTCTAAGCTAATAAACAAAGAAAGCAAATGCCAAAGAGGGGAATAATGGTGGGGGTGGGGTGGTCTTCCTTTTACTTTGGATCGGAGACTAGATTTTTTTTTTTTTTTTTTTTGGGTTTTACGCTATTACTTTTGTTTTTGGTTTTGAGCCAACTGAGCTTTGGGAGTTTTTCACTTGGCAAGACCATCATCTGAATTTGGGCTTGATGGCTTTTGGGTTTTGCTGAATTCTATCACAAAAACGGTGAATCCAGCAGCTTTTGTACAGTCCGTCAACGCTCCAAAAGCTTATCATCTGATGACAACGTGGGTGGGTTTTTTGAAGTGATTGTGTGTGTTAAGTGTATTTGATTTGTTTTGTGAAATGCTAACGTGGCACGATGCTATTAGATGGTGTAAAATGATGGTTTTACGCCAGGTCCGGACCAAATTTGCACTATATATATATATTTGCTTGGTTGTATTTGAAGAATGAAATTCACACTCACCAATTCAAATCTGTCCTATTAAATTTGACACGTGGTAGTTCTTTAAAAAGCTGCTGGGACTCTTTTCACGGGAAAATTATTTAGTGCTCTTGGAGTATCATAAATGTGTGCTTTCTCCTCTCACATAAATAGTAGGTTCCATTAATTAAATTTATGGTAAGATCTACTATTTATGTGAGAAAAGAAACTACGCATTTATGATATTCTAAAAATATAGAATATTTCCCCTTTTCATGGCCCCTATCAATTTCACACCCTCGAATTGCTCGTACTAACTAGAAATGAGTTAATTAGATCACCTACTGTTCCAGGCTTCCAGCCTCTTCCTAATATAAATACCCATCATTTCCCACGATTTATATAGTGAAACACACCCACCTGAGAGTTGAGAGAATGAGCCTACACTTGTGAGAGCCAAGCACCATTAAAGTGGACACAACGAAATAAGTAGCCTCCTCTCCATATACGACATTACAACCAGGCCTTGTAAGTTGTAACCCAGTTACTAGTGTCTGATCATGACCCTGTATTATCATGTTCCGCATAATATAATGTATGAAGAGCATAGCTACTATCATTCCATGTGTGCCAACCCAAAGGTTTGAATCAGGCTATCCATAAACGATTGCATATAAACAGTTGTAATACTCCTTCCATAGCCTTCGTAGATATGTTTTTCTTTCATTTAAATCCCTAGAGTCCTAGTATAAATTTTGATGTTTGTTTTGCCTTGTGCGGCGATAACATTGTACTGCCAAATTGCCAACGCCATGCAATGAAAGGTGATTAGGTGAGGATCAATATTGTAATCTTGGAACACAATAGTTGTGTTGCGAAATATGAAATCAATTTATTGTACCTTGGTTGTCACATTCTTTATAAAATTGCCTTTGAGAATAGGTATGTAATGTGTCTTGGTAGCCTTCAAAATTACAGCTATAAAATGTGGATAGTTTAGCCCATTTCGAACAGACACAACTAGGCCCTTACTTGGTCCGGTTGTGTTATAGAAGGTTACATCCATAGCAACAAAACCTTGCCCATCTATAGCCGCAATAGAAATTATAAAACATCATAATCTGTATTTTGGGTTAAAATGATCACTTAATTAATATTTTAAAATTTCCAGTCATATATTCGTCCAAACTCTTCTTTAATAAGTGTGATTCAATAAATCTGATTTTTAAATTTTTAAATGGGAGGTAAAGTGGAGACATGATTTGAATTTATGATTATTTTAAATTTTGATACCATAATAAATTATTAATTGTCCTAAAAGTTTAATTTATTAGAAAATTATGGATTTAATCCAATAACAGTATACAATATATATAAGAAAGACCTATCAAAAAAAGAAAAGAAAAAGAGAATTCATCTCTTTCAACTAGATTTTTATGTGGTTCAAAAATACCTTCATTAATGAAGGGTAACTTAATTTAGAAATAAGGTCATAAATGTCAAATAACAAATTTTATTTTAAATTTAAAAAGAGAATTCTTAATCAATTTATCTATACAATATATAAGAGGATTCTCCTCTTTCAACTGGATTTTTATGTGGTTCAAAAATACCCTTATCAATGAAGAGGAACTTAATTTAGAAATAAGGTCATAAATGTCAAATAAAAAATTTCATTTTGAATTCAAAAAGAGAACTCTTAAATTTTAGGATTTTTTCCCCTGCATTAAAAAAAAAAAAAATTACAGTTAGTGCTTATTTCTAAAGTTTATCAATTTTATTTGTTTGAAAAATAAAAAAAATATTTTTAAATTATAATAGATGCAAATAATTAACTTTTTCCAAAAAAATATAAGCGCTCAAGCGCGTGCTCAAAGGTTAGTGTGGTGTGTGTGTGTGTATATATATATATATATATATATAGTTGGGTTCAAATTATACCTGGTGTAACTTTAAACAATGTTACACCATTCAATATTTTTTAATTAGATGCAAATTTTGACAAATCTACATTAGATTACATTATCTTCGTATATTCTTCATGCTTGAAAATTTTCAAGGTGATCAAAGATTAATAGTCATGTCATCAATCAAATTTTAAATTCAAGTTTTGTAATTTAAAATAATGCATAAAATATAAGTTTATGGATCAAATGGTAAATAAAATCTAATTGACATGAAAATTTGTATGATTGTTAAGAACATATAGAACATGTAATTCAACGGTGAGATTTTCAAAATATGAATTCTATAACAAGTTATTGGATAGTGTAATATTATTAAGAGTTACACCAAGTATAACTTGAACTCAACCCATATATATATATATATATATTTATATATATGAGATGTGGATTTAAGTTATATCTCGTGTAACTCCAAAAGAGTTACACTTTTTTTAAACTGTTGATTTCCATTCGATGTAATGGTTAATGAGACCCGATAATATCCTGGTTCAATTACTGCAAGTAGTGCAATGAGGTATAAAATACTCAAATTTTGCTATAAAAAAAAAATACTATCACAAAAATCAAATAGCAGTAAACACTCCTACTCCTGGTCATGGAAAACCCATGAAAGATGCCGAATCTTCCAAAACTGGAGACGCCCAAGAGGAACCTGGTGCACACACTAGCAGATGGAGAATACATCATTAGGCTTGGACTCAACGGGTATGTGAATCTTTCCTTCTCTCCCGCACATTCTCTTCTTCTTAGTTCTTTCTTTTCCATGCATATTATATGGCTTAATTTTTGTTTTTCTGTTTTTGTCTTTGTAGTTTGAATTCAGCCGATGCTAATGAGCTTAAACAATTGAACAAGAATTTAGAATAGTTACAACTTGAAGTACTCAGTCTCTTAGTTGAGACTACGATGAAAGATTTCGTTAATACCACCAAGAAGAAAGAAGTATTAAGAAATCAACAAATGAGTGACTATATTTTGATTGCTTCAATTCTTGACTCATATGACCAAGATGTGAATATTAGTCCACAACATTCTGAATTGGGTTGACTCGCAAAAAAATTGTACAATGTGGACCAAGGTTTGGGGATGTTTCCTAGTTGAGTTTAAATCGGGACCCTCTTCTTCTTCTTTTTTTTCAACCAAATTTTAATCTTCCCATTTAGACTCTTCAAACAATGAAAATTCTTACTCGACTGATGTCAAATTAGTGATTTGCATCAATTACATCGAATAAACCATTAGGAGACCATATACCTGCTCATCTTCACTTTATTTTCCTTTCTTTCACAATTAAAGATTTAATTGCTCTACTATATTGTCTCACCTAAGAGACCAATAAGTTCATTCCTAAATTCATCTAAAAGTTGATTCAAATTCTTGATATTAATTGATTGTTATTGTAATTTCAGCCGTTGGATATTCTCAATCTTTCCTTGTTTCTTAATCACAACTTCATGTGTTATTAATTTCCTCCAATATTTTAATAATTTTTTTATGTAAATTTTTTTAATATTTAATCTCTTATTTTATAGACAAAATATAAAGACAATAAATAGTATTTTGATCATACTATATGTGTTTAGAAATTTAAAAGTGTATGATATAATTACTGATATAGATAGACATGTTTCTTACCTACTTAAGAATGCAATAATTGTTTCATAAAATAAAATTTTCAATTATTTTATTTACATTCTTAATTACGTCTTATTACATTTTTTTTTCTCTTTTGTTGGACTTTGTTTCAATTGTTGCAAAAACTACTAAATTTGAGTAAAAATACCATATTTCAAATCAATTTCTTCTCGTTTAAAAAAAAATCAATTTCTTCTCATATTAATCTTTAAAAAATGACACGAAAATTTCGTTATACTTAAATATTTAATACACCATTTAAAATATTCAATACAACAAAATATATGTATTTATCATATTAGTAATTTTTTCATTTACATAGAATAAATACTTACATGTCATTAAAAGGAGTTAGTAAATCTAAATGATTAAGATTAATTGTAATGAATTTGCAAATATTTAATTTTTGATAACTTTTTTGTCAAAGCAACTAAACTTGAGAAAAAAAAAATCATATTCTTAATCAATTATTATTATTATTATTTCATATAGAATCTAATGTTTTGCACTTAACCTCTTAGCTAATATCTTAGTAGACTTTCGGGCTTTGGAGCTATCATATTTACCAAAAAAATAAATCAATAAAAATAATGAGATGGTAATTTGATTGTTACAATCAGAATGAAAAACTTGAATCCTAAATGTTTTTGTTAGTTAAATTACAATACTCTTGACTAAAAAAAAAACTAGTAAATACAAATGTGTTTTTTATTAAGGACATAGCGTGTATCAAGTGCTTCCATGCACCGGACCCAATCTTTACCTTTTGAATAATTAAGTAGAAGTGAACAAATGGGCTACTGCCAAGGATGAATTATTTTTGGGAATAGGGCTAGCCCAAGATAGTTTGAGGCTTAAGGCAAAAATTTTAAAGGGGTCTTTTTAGTTCTAAATATCACTTAGATGATATTTATTTTAGGCATAAAACTCATTTTCGTCCCTACATTTTCATGCGATTCTCATTTTAGTCCCTAACTTTTTTTCCCACCGCTTTTAGTCCCTATCCTGGAAAACGCGTTTCGTTTTTGTCCCTACAGTTACATCAGAGACGGAAATTGCATAGGTGGCAAACGGAAGCTGACATGGCCATTAAAATAATAATAAAAAATGTTATTTGGCATTAAAAAATGCCACGTTAGCATCTAAATTAAAAAAAATTAATTTATTAATTTTAACTAAATAAAAAAATTATAAACATGAATAAAAACAGAAATCACATAAAGTAAGATCTAAATGTTTCTTGAACAAGAACAACAAGAACACAAATCCAAATCTAAAAATTCAAAATTAAAATCCAAAAATCATAAAACTAGAAACATAAATTCAAACCCAAACCCAGATCTTCCTTGTCAACCAAACGTAAAAGCAACAAACACAAAACCAGCAACTAATTTTTCTTGTCAACCAAACACAAAAACATCAAAACCCATCTAAGCATATCTTGTTTTTCCTTCATACATTTTTCTTTTATCATGATTTTCCTTCATCTCATCTCTAAGCTTATCTCTCTCTCATTAATCTTTTGTTCTCTCTGATTCATGGCTGAAGAAGCCAAATCCCATATTCATACAAAACCCGAAATCCAGATCCACTAGGCCCAGCTTCTCTAAAACCCAAATTCAACACAGATCGACCATGACTTCTTTGATGTCTCCGATTTGTGGTCTCGATATGAGTTTTGAGCTCGACACCATACGAAGGCAATTGGTTTAGGAGGAGTTTCGTTGCGGCGGAGGATCTTAACGAGTGGGACCACGAAGGCTAGGGTTTTGCCAGAGCCGGTGGCGGGGTCGACATCCTTGTAGCTACAGAGTAAGGGGATTGTGGCGGCTTGGACCGGCGTGCAGAACTCGAAGCCGGATTGGGTTAGGGCTTCGAGAATCGGTTCAGAGAGTGAGGGGTTGAGATCGGAGAAGCGCATTTTGGTTAGCGCGCTGCTTTGGTTGGAGGAGACGGAATCCATGGATTCGAAGAGCTAATGTACCACCGTTTTCAGCAACAATCTTGATTTTAAGGCTAGGTTTTTGGATTTTTGTTGGGTGGCTGGGACATGGTGGTGGCTGGGATTATGGGTTGCGATGGTGGCTGTTTTTTTTTTTTCCCTCTCCAACACGTGGATTTATGTGGTCGGTGGAGTGGAGGTGGGTGGTTTTGTTCTGATTTGTTGTTGGTGTGGGGGGTCAGTGGAGTGGGGGTGGGTTGGGTTTTGCCAATTTGTTGGTGGTTGCTTGGGTTTGTTGGGATGTGAGATTTGGAGGCTCAAATTTCATTTTACTGGGTTTGAATTTATTTTTTTGGATTTTAAATTTGCTGGGTTTGTGTTCTTGTACAAATATATAACGTGTTCATGTTTAATTTATCAATTTTACTGTGTTCATGTTCTTGTTCAAATATTTAATGTGTTCTTGTTTAAATTTGCTGGGTTTTAATGTGTTCTTGTTCAAATTTGCTTGGTTTGTGTTCTTGGCATGAATTCTAATTCTGGGTTTTGGCTTGAAGGTTTTAATTTTCTGGGTTTTAAATTTTGTTTTCCTGTTTAATTTCTTGTTCATGTTTAATTTGATGTGGATCTATAGTTTAATTTTTTGTTTTTATTTTCTAGGTTTGTTCTTATTTTCTAGGTTTGTGATTTTTGGATTTTAATTTTGTGTTCTTAGATCTGGGTTTGTGTTCTTGTTGTTCTTGTTCAAGAAACATTTAGATCTTAATTTATATGATTTCTGTATTTATTCATGTTTTTAATTTTTTTATTTAGTTAAAATTAATAAATTAACTTTTTTAAATTTAGATGCTAACGTGGCATTTTTTAATGCCAAATAACATTTTTTTTATTATTTTAATGGCCATGTCAGCTTCCGTTTGCCACCTGTATAATTTTCGTCTTTGACGTAACGGTAGGGACAAAAACGAAACGCGTTTTCCAGGATAGGGACTAAAAGCGGTGGAAAAAAAAAGTTGATGACTAAAGTGGGAATCACGTGAAAATGTAGGGACGAAAATGAGGTTTACGCTTTTATTTTATTTTTTATATTATAATTTTATTTTTATTTCAAATCTATTATTAATTCTTATTGATTAATAAAATGAATTCATCCAAAGTGAGCCAGTGATAGTTACAATGTAGGTTTTACAAACCAACGAGCCATCAATAAATAAAAGTTATTCAAAATATTCATTTATTATATTGTTTGATCAGTTTGTAAGTTTTTTGTCATAAAATTTGTATTAATTTTAGCATTTTCATTTACTTAATGGTGAATTGGTGATTGTGTTGTATTTCTATTAATTCTTAATTTTTGAGTGAAGAAGATGCTAAAGTAATACAAACTTTACCATAAAAAGCTTATAAACTAATATGACATTACAAGAAAATTATAAATGAATATTGAATTATTTATTTTGATCGGACATATCAATTTATAAGACTTATATGATAAAAAAATGTGCAAGTTACACACTCCTTTTTTAATTAAAAGAAAAAAAAAAAAACTTACTAGCCCCATTTTAATTTTGGAGCTAGCCTTTCTATGTTAGGGGGCCTTAGGCCATGGCCTAGGCCTAGGGCTGGCCCTGTTTGGGAAGACATGCACACACCACAATTAACTAGGATTGGCCATACATTTTCTTTTCTCCATTGTTTTCTATTTGAAGTCATCATTGACCGATATATGTTATATCATGTTCCCAAAATTTTAAGATTATATATATTTATCATTTATAATTTTTCCACTAAAAGAAATCATTCACTCACAATATGAGTGTGACTTTTGAGTTGGACTTAGCTAGCTTCCCAAAACAGTGTTTTTCTGCCACAATCAAAGCGTCAGATGGCCCCTCATACTGTGAGGAATGAGGTTACATATAGCTGATACGCGGTGTACTTTCTTTCTAAGTGAGGGTACTATTACAAAGAACACAAGTAGCTTACCTAAGGGCAAATTAAGTAATGACATACACGAACAATTTCACAGCATTCAAGTTGACAAGCATTTACTGGTTATCATCTAGATATACTATTAACGTCACATTTTACCTACTACTAACAATCTACCACATCAGTAAATATGCAATTTTTGCATCTATAGATTTTCTTGGGTAAAATAGGATTAGCATCTTGAGCTAGGGGCTAAGCAAGCAGTGGTGTTTTTTAACAACGGATGACAAGCTAAATTTGTAGCACTAGATCCAAATCCCATTACTCAAACTGGGAAAATTTCCTTTTCCCAGTTTGAATGGGAAAATTATAAATTTGGAATTTTTGGGTTTGTGTTTGTGTTAGGATTTGTGTTTGTTTTTGTGATTTTGAAAGAGAAAATCATAAATCTTTGGTCATTGTTCATCCATGATTTCCTGGTGGTTCTTTTTATTTTTCAATTTCATTCTTTGATTTTCTTTACCAATCCTCAAATGTTTATTATTTTTCAACAATTTTTGTTTGTGAGTATTTCATCCTTTGATTTCTTTGATTTTCTATACCCTAAGTATACTCCTGCTAGTATTAAAAAAAAAAAAAAATTATGTTTGACCAGATTCAAGCCTTGAATCTGGGCAAACACACTCAAAAAAGCTGGGCAAACAAATTTTTTTTTTTTTTTAATTTTTGGGCCACGGTATGGGCTTAAGGCAATTTTTTTTTGGGATTGGGCCATGGTTTGAGCCCAAATCGTGGCATGGCTAGCGGGGCCCGTGGGTACCCGACGGGGCGGGTTTGGGGTTAAGAAAAAAACCCGTTTATTAAATGGGTCGGGTCTGGGTTTCAGTGGCAGATCCGCGGGTCGGGTCCGGGTATGAAAAAACCCGACCCGAACCCGACCTGTTGCCATTCCTATAGGAAATCAGGGATTAGAGGTGAGCTTTTTTTATTTTTTTCTCCACTTGGTTGGATCCTTCTTTTCTGGATTCCTAGTATACTTTGGATACATATCACTTCAGATTTAACCACTAGTAAGCTGGATCGATTGAACAACAATTAGGGATGGCCATACCCATTGGGTAATGGATATCCAACCCTACCCGATTCAAATATTTTGGGTAATACCTGGTTCTTTATGGGTAGAGCTTAATCGGGTAGGGTATGGGTATTACCCGAATTTTTCGGGTAGGGTATGGATATTATCCATACCCTACCCATTAAAAAAAAAAAAAAAAAAAAAAAACTAAACCTATCTCACCGTCCCTCGTTAGTCTCTCTCTGCCTCCCCGCCTATCCATACCCCCATTTTTATAATAAAAAAAAAAATTAAAAAAAAGTCCCAAAGAGAAAAAAGAGCAAATCAAAAGTGCAAACATAGCCATCCGAAACAAAATTTATATATATCCGAAACTTTCTGGCTATCCAAACGGTATTTTAAAAAGCAGTGAAAAGAAATTCAATTCTTTCAGCTCTCTCTGTCTCTGTGGGATTTGAAGAATACCACCGCTGTGTCTGTTTCTCTCTCTCTGTAGTTTTCTAGGATTCGTTCAAAGAGTTTCTTGAGAAACAAACAAACCTGATCTGCCTTATTACAACTCTCCACGCCGATCCCGTTCTCCGATGACTCTCCAGAGCTGATGACCACGACCAGGTCGGCCGCGACGTCGGAGTCGAGACGGTTGTCGATGGAGGCGTCGGTTGCGCAGATAACGCCGGCGGGGTTCGCGTCTTTGATGCTAGGGATTTCGTTTGCTCTGATGCTGTGGATCGGTGACTTTCTTCGCTGGGTCTTTTTTTTAATCCAAAAATGTTTTGGCTTAAAAAAAAATTAAATGGGTTTCAGGTCAATTTGGATTAAAAAAAAAAATTAAATAAGTTTCGGGTTTCGGGTAGGGTATGAATATCCATGGATAATAAATTCGGGTAAGATTCGGGTATGGGTACTAATGGGTATTAATATTCGGGTATCTATGGGCAAATATTTCGGGTCGGGTATGGGTATACCCGATCCATACCCTACCCATGGCCATCCCTAACAACAATACATAAGATTATAGTTATAGACGTCCCAGCATTTGACACAAGTGTCTGAGGTCCTGACCCGTTGCCCTTTTGAACCCAAAGACCTGTTCTATATCCTTCCCCCTTTTGCAGACACGGGGATCTTGAGGGGACAGTTGACTACTAGTGTATCCAGGACTCTTAGTCCACTCAATAGACTGAACTTTATTGTCGTCAGTGAAATTATTTATGTCAATGACAGTTACATGATTAAGCAATACCATTAAATATGCATCCTTTAGTTAGTGATACTACTTGATATATATGTTTATGGAGGGTTATTGCAGGATTGATTCCATGATGGAAATAACTAAAGTGAGATACATATTGCACTTGAATTTATCCTCAGGAGGCTGGACAATGCAACCCTTAGAAGAAACTGCAAGCCCTTCATAGTGATCAATAAAAGCTTAAGATAAAATAAATTCGCACGCATATATACTAAGCTAGTTCACATACTCAATCACTGATATTGAGAAAATTAAAATGAAGTCGATCCGCTGCTTTTTATTTGTCTTTCTTTCTTCTTCTTTTTTAATTTTTTGATGGGAGAATTCGACTTTCACACCTATTTGATTGTGAATTAAACACATGGCCTCATCCTTCGCCCCCTTAATTATGGGGGAAGAGATTCAATTCAGTCTAAAGACCATTTTCTAGTCCACTTTTAGCTAATTATAAGCCATTTTCTAGAAGAAATATGGTTTTTGGATAAGGAATAAAAAAAATGGGTGAGATATTCACTAAAATTAAGGCTGAGTAGAACAATCCTTCAATTTAATTTAGCTTTCGCGATAAATGGCTTTTATAGTCAACAAACGGTAAAGGTTTTTAGAATAGTGACTAATTTTTTCTCTTAGTCTTTTCACTAGTAAATAATTAAGAACAACGAAAATCGAAATAGTTGAGTAAGGGAAAAAAGAAATTTCTTTATCTATTTTAAAAAGAAAAAAAAAAACTGAGAAAAAAAGAAAAGAAAAAAAATGATGGAAGTATTTAAACAAACTTGTAGTGAATATTTATTGTTAATACATGGCAAAAAATGTGTCATTGTTTTATGTATGGTAAATATATGTGTGTGTGTGTGTGTGTATATAAAATTTAGAACTTAATAGGATTTATGTTCTTCGATTTTTGCAATTAATAATTCACTTGCCACAAAAATTAAAAAATTAGATGGACAAATTGCGCAAAATTGAACTCCAATGAAATCTAATTTAGAATCTAATTGGATTTGAATGTTTTGATTTTACATTTAATAATTCACTTAGTACAAAAATTATAAATTAGAGAAGATATGTGGCGCAAAATTGAGAATTCAATTGAAATCTAATTGGATTTTCTCTAAGTTTTAGCTTTTAATATATATAGACTAGTTAAAGGCTCATATATTGCATGGTTTAATTAAAAAGATATATGTATATAAATCAAAAGATTCAAAACTTTATTAATAATTAGTTAGACGTATTATAAAAAATATTAATGTTACAACATATAATACATACATATATACATATATTGAGTCATTTTTTATGAAAAAAAAATACAATAAAAAAAAATATTAAATTTATTTTAAATTATTTGAAACTTTTGCTAATATAATTGTAGATGAAGTAGAATTTTAAATTTCTTACCATGAAACACCCACCTGAGATGTGAGAGAATAAGCCTATACTTGTGAGAGCCAAACACCATTAAATCTTTACACTCTTCTCTTTCATTATAGCCAAAACCTTGAGAGGAGATCACCCCAATCATATATATCACCATACCTGAGTGTTGAGTGTTTTGATTGCTAGAAAACATAAGAGATTGCCCATTTTGGCTTTGGAGGCTTGAAGGAGCAACTAAGCTTGGTTGTGGGATCCAAATTGCTAGATTGTAAAAATGACTCCTAGAAGTCGATTCTAAACTGAGACTTGGAGGGTTCAAGTACTTTGCTAGCATAGGCTTGGAAGGTTTTGTTGTAACATATGTAGCACAACTATTCATTTTAGTGGATCATTCAGTGGTCGAGCCGCGGAGAGGTTTTTTCGCCAAAAACTCTAGTTTTCCTTTTCGATAACACATCCCATGATATCTTGGATTTGCTTCTCTTTACTTATTGTCAATTGCTGATTTTATAACTTTAATATGTCTATCTATGAAATTGTAAAGGAAAATTATTAGGTACTCCCGGAATACCATAGATGTGTACTTCCCTTCTCTCACATAAATGGTGGGTCTTACTATGAATTTAATTAGTGAGACCTACCATTTATGTGAGAGGAGGGAGTACGCATTTATGGTACTCCAAGAGTACATAGTAATTTTCCAATTATAAGTAACTATGCTTAATTAATTTGGTTAATCATGTATGTTACGCATTAATTGTGACCTTAATTTACTTAACTGTAATAAAAATTTGGGGTCTGAACAATTACCTAGATTACTTTAATTCTCACCTTCTATTTCCACTTAGTTTGCCAATAGGACTCGCCAAATAACCTAAAAAACAATAGACAAAATAGAATAAATCAAACCGACACGTTCAAGTAAATTCCAAATAGACAAAAACTATTGCATGCCATTTCTCTTAAGCCTCGTTTGGGAGGAGGGAATAGAATGGAAAGGAATAAAAAGAATAATTTGAGAATATTATTTCATTCCCTTGTTTGGGAGTTTTAATGGAGGGAATGGAAAGTCCATTCCCTTGTTTGAGAGTTTAAGTAGGAGGGAATGAAATGGGTAGGAGGGAACACTCATTCCTCTCTATTCCCTTAAAACCTCAAATTTTCATTCCCTCTAAAATTGGGAAGAATGAGAGGGAATGAAATTAGATTTAATGAATTTTTTACAAAAATTCCCAAAATACCCCTATATATTTAATTTTTTATTTTAAAATAGGGGTCTAATAGTAATATTATTATAAAATGATTTCATTCCATTCACTCCATGGTACTCCCAATCAAGATTACTTACATTCCATTCATTTTCATTCATTTCTATTCATTTATTTTAAAACATCCAATCAAAGTTACTTAATTCCATTCAATTCTATTCTTTTCCATTCTTTTCCCTTACTTAAATGCATTCCATTCCATTTCCTTATGATCATTCCATTCCATTCTATTCCCCTATCAACTCCCAAACAAAGCCTAAGAGCTTGTTTGGATGGGATAAGTTTTGAGTGACATCACTCAGTTTTATGTTTGCATCATCTAAATTGTGTGGGTCTCACAAATTTTTTTTTGTTTGGTTTAGTTTTCAACCATTGTTTTCATCACTCAATTCTCTGATTTTTGAGTGATGAGTTATGAAAACTGAAAACACATTTTAGGTGTTTTCAGTTTCTAAAACTCAGTTTCTAATAGCATTTTCGTAATTATCAACCGTAATGTTTGACTTTTGGTTTTTTTTTTTTCTTTTTTTTGAAACAAAGCCGAGCCGCAAATAACGACTTTTTAGTTTTTTTTTTTGAAACAAAGTAATAGGAATTAAATGATGAGTGGAGTTTGGGAAATTGAGGTATTTTAAGTAATGAGTAATGAGTGATGAAAATTAAGTGACGACAATTTACAAACCAAACAAGCTATAATCACTCATCTTTTGATTCCTTTCTACTTCTCTCCCCTTGGTGCTCTTCACAAAATCCTCCAACCTGGTGTCATCTAAGAGACCAACACTTCAGTTCTTAATTGTTTCAAATCATTGTTCAAATGTTTCAGTTCATCAATGTCCAAGTCCAATGCATTTAAACTACAAATAAAAATAAAAATAAACTTAGCCATACAAAAATCGATTCAAAGAGTAAGAGAAAGAAAGAACTAAGAAGGAGAATGAGCTGGGGAGAGAGAAAAAAAGAACTAACACACCGTTTAAAAATGGGAGAAGGGAATAGAAAAGAATGAAAAAGGAAGGAAGGCATATCATTTCCTCTATTTGGTTGTACAACGGAAGAGAAAAGTAAATGAGGTGGAGTGATGATATTTTCATGGGGCTCACTGTTTTGGTATCAGCCTAATTTGAGCAAAAATGGAGGAAGGGGAGCATTAATTGCATGAGGTCCACTGCTTTATACTATAAAATGACTAATTTGTCCTTAACATTTTTAAGAAATTTCAAAGGGTCTAATATATGAATTTTCACATGATTAATAAGGACACAAAGGTAAAAGCATATATTTTTTCTTTCTCTTCCCATTGCAAACAAATAAGAGAAAGATAAAACTCTCCCATTTTCTACTTTCCTTTCTTTCCTATATATAAACACATCAAAAAGAATTATTTACTTTTTCTTTTTACTTTCTCTTTCTCTTCCCTTCCTCTTTTCTTGTTTTTTTTTTTTTTTTTTTTCCCCATAGCTACAACCAAACACAATGTAAGAAGAAAAAGAATCACACCTGTTGAACCCAATCCCAATGCTATATTCTCCATCAACCAGTGCGTTCATGAGGTTTCTCTAGGGAATTGCCAGTTTTGGAAGTTTCGAAATCTTGGAAGTTTTTTTTTTTTTTTTTTTGGATTATGAGAATATATGAGTGTTAAATACTTATTTAATACTAATATATAATTCTGATTGCATCCATTCTGGACACATATAATTCACTCGATCCATAAGAAGAATCAACATTCGTCCTGAATGATGGTCCTGGCCCATCCAATTCCAAGCAAGGTTCAGATGGCCAGGAACTCTCACGAATCAGGTCTAATGTTCCATCAGATTCCCAAAAGTAATTTTCAAATGGGGTTGAGGAACTTTTACCACGCAAGTCTAATAGCCCAACCAATTCCAAAGGACAGACCAAGATTCAAATGGCCCAGAACTCTCACCAAGCAGGTCTAATTGCCCCTCCGAAAAGTGAAACAAAGTCCAATAAAATAATAATTATATTCTTGATTGCATCTATTCTATTTTTTAGCTTTAATAGCTGAGAATCATCGGCAACTTCTACCAATGGGGTATGGGATAGGTGGGCATTGGATTCAGATAGGTGCAATACCTTCATCCATCTATCCAACCTTTAACCAATGCTAGCTAGTGTTCGCTTACTCTTTTCTAGTTTTCTAATCACGAACTCCAACTGTTATTAATTTTCTCTAATATTTCAATAGTTTTCCTCGTAAATTTTTTTAATATTTAATCTTTCTATTTTACCAAATATAAAGACAATAAGAATGATGTTGTGATTTGAATATATTATATGTGTTTATAAATTAAAAAATTGTATGATATAATAATCAATATAAATAAACATGTTTCATGCTTATTTAAGAATGCAAATATTTTTTGATAAAATAAAAATGTAAGTATTTTTATATTATTTTTTTACATCCTTGATTATATGTTATTAATTTTTTTTTTCTTTTGTTGGACTTTATTTCAATTGATATAAATAGACATGTTTCATATCAAGATGCTAATTTGATAGTTAGCATCACATCCATGAATTTGAATCCTGATCTTTATCGAAAATGCTATTAAATTATAATAGGCTCGACTAAAAACAAAAAAGCTAATAAGGACTAGGCTGGGCATGGGAGCCAACCCTTTGATTAATTGGGCAGAAGTGAACAAATGCGCTATTGCCAAGAATGAATGATATTATTCTTGGTGAAGGCCAGCACACACCACAAAATAACTAGAGAAAACTACACAGTACACGTGGCAAACATTGACACACGAATATATAGCAAGAAAATAATCTAAAACAGGAAGTTCGAGAAGGTAGTAAAAATAACAATATAAATGGCAACGGGCACTCATTCAAGTCTTTGAGAAAACAGAAAACTCCACCAGTTCAGCTTCAGTTTTCAAAGTCCAAGCTACAAGCAGTGCAAGGCTTCTATGGCAATCGAGGTGAGTTCTTTCTTCCACCGATAGAGTTAAAATCAATGACTATATATATATATATGATTGATTATTTTTATAAGTATGTATGTACACTTTATAACTAAAACAAAACCAAAAAAAATTAAGGCATGGTTCATGGATGAGGGCGATGAAGATCCAAGGCTTCCTCACCATCGTAATCCTCAAGAGTTCGTTCCAGTGGACCGATTGGCAGGTCACAATTTACAAAACACTCTCTCTCTGAATTTTTTTCTTGTTTTCTGGTTTGAAAAATATTGTTGATGAAAAATGGTAATTTTGTAGAGTTGGGAGTGTTGTACTGGCATTTGAACCCAAAAGATTACGAGAACGATGAGGAGTTGCGGAGAATCAGAGAAGCAAGAGGATACAATTACATGGTACTAGTTCTACCCTCTAAATTTTATTTTTTCCTTTAAGAAAAAAAATATTATTTGGTAGTGTTGTTTAATTCAAAGAGTCGAAATTGATTAAAATGGAAAAAAGATGTTCTGGTAAAATTCCACTAATTCAGGTAAATAATCGATTATCTTTATCTTAATACTAGCTTGTAACTTGATGAATATGTATGAATATACTTAAAATATATACATTAAAATGCATTGCATAATTCTTAACTATATAATTTAAATATTATTGATAGTCATTCTTATATATTTTTTAACTTTTTAAAAATTTTGTTTAACTATATAATTTAAATATTATTGATAGTCATTCTTATATATTTTTTAACTTTTTAAAAATTTTGTAAGAATATTAATCGGTAGAAAATGTAAATTGTCCATATTTTTAAAAAAAATTTATGTTTATTAATTTTAAATTTTTTGGTTTTTATATGGTACTTTATTTTCAAGAAATCAAGTAGTGAGTAAAATTTTTTTTTTTCACTTTTTTTTTTTGGAAATTTTATATTATCAAGTGGATTATAAATATTTAAGATAGTAATTAATATTTAGATTGTTGACTGATTTATCTTTATCTTTTTTTTTTCTTTTTGTATGATGTTTTACTTTCAAGAAATCAAATACTAGGTAATTTTTTTTTCTTTCATAAATTTTATATTATTAAGTAGATTATAAATATTTAAAATAGTAATTAGTATTTAGAGTGTAGACTGTAGAGTGATTTATCTTTGTCTTTTCTTTTTGTATAGTACATTATTTTCAAGAAATCAAGTACTGAATATTTTTTTTTCTTTTATAAATATTTTTTCATTTATTCATTTCTAGCAGCTATATTTTTCAAATTCTCAACCACTATATTTTTTAAATCTCCCAATGTTATCATTTTTGGTAACATTTTAATTTGAAATTTATCAAATCCGTATAATTTGAAATTAAATTATTCAGTACTTTTTCCCTACAAAATTCATTAATTTTTTTTGCCTAGTTTTATTTTTTAGGTTATGATTATTATTTATTAACTTATCATTATCCATTTCTAATTTTTCTTTTAAAATACCTATCAAATTTTAATTTAAGAGATTATTATTATTTTGATTGTTAAGTTTGGATTACAAAAAAATAATTTTGTTTTTAAAAAATGATAATGATGAGTTTGATTTTAAGTTGAACTTGTTAAAGAGATAAAGTTTCACTCCTTATTAAGTTTGGACTAAACAAAAATAATTTTATTTAAATAAAATTATAATTTTATTTAAATATTGTACTAACATGGAAAATTGTGAGAGTTTCAGAGATTTAAGTATACACGTGCTTCGCATGTGCAATGAGGCTCTCTTTTTTTTTTTTTTTTAGTTTAATTTAATTTTTTAATTTGAATTTATCTATTATTAGTGAGGTTAGTTACACATGAATGAATTTTTAAAAAACTAAAATTTAGGATTTGAAATGGAATAAATTGTTGGGTTTAGTATGAGCAAGTTTTTAAGAAAAACATGTATTAAATGTGTATGAGATATATTTAAATAGAAAATGTGCTAACTTTTTGGAAAAAAAATCTCTTGGTAGTTTTTTTATTTTTTATTTTGTTGAATAAAAATTTTAATCCTAATTTTTATTTGTTAAGAATAAGTATTATCTAATTAAATTTGGGGTATTCTTGGCATTTTTTTTGAAGTTATAACTAACTTTCTGAATTTTCTAATATATAAAGATTAATATATAGAGATAAGGGTATGAATTTTAATTTAAAAAATAAGAGCGTGGGTTCTAATTAGTTCAACTGGTAAAGTCTCTGATGGTTGTATAAGAGATCTGAGATTTAATTTTCACCTACACCAAAAACTGATTGGTGTTTTGGTCTGATGATAAAGATCTATCATCAGAAGCGGACGCTTACGTTAAAACTCTCTCTCTCAAAAAAAATTTAAAAAATAAGAACTTACACAATTGGGTGTTGTAGTGTGATTGAGTAAGCGTTAGTCTTTAATTTTTCACACTCAAAATTTAAAACGTGTCTTCTTCAATCAAATTCCTTTCTTCATTCTTCCACTTCAAACTCAAAGTGTGATCTTCTTACCTAAAAGAATGGAGAAAGTGAGGGCACATGGTGGAAAACATTTTACATACACCTCTTTTGGGTTATATTCCATAAAGGCATAAACTTTCGAAATTGCTTTCACGGCCAAAAGTTTCTATCACACTAAATATTGAAAAAAAAAAAAATTCAGAAAACTTACCAGAAAAAATTTTCTATAGAAAACATTGGGTTGAAGGTTTTTTTTTTTTTTTTTGGTGGGAGGGGTGTAAGGAGTCGTAAGAAAAACTAACCGATTTGAACATTCACTAATCACTACAAATTTGTGTAATTATTTTGGTTTGGGGCTGTAAATAAGAAAACCCAACATATTCTTCTATTCTCTGTTGAGTTCAAGTTAGTTTACTTAAATGGATGAAATATATATATATATATATATATTTATATATATAGTGGAAGAAAGTCATCCCCGTTTGTTGTTTAATGGATTTGTATCAGCCCTACAGCCTATAGGCACATCATAAAATGCTTATTGAGGCTCACTTGATCCTATTCGTGTGTATGTATTGAAGGATTTGCTTGATTTATGCCCTGAGAAAGTGGACAACTATGAAGAGAAGCTGAAAAATTTCTACACAGAGCACATACATGCGGACGAGGAGATACGTTACTGTTTGGAAGGAAGCGGGTATTTTGATGTTCGAGACAAGGATGACCGTTGGATTCGCATTTGGATCAAGGCTGGTGATCTTATCATTTTGCCCGCTGGAATCTACCACCGGTTCACTCTTGACACCAAAAACTATACTAAGGTAACGCTGAAATAATATCAGTTACTTAACAGCTAGTGCCTACTAAATCAATTAGAGCATGAGACTATGTTGGATTTGATTGTCGCTTATTTGGCATAAATATATGGTACAATCTACAACTATGTTTTTGACTGATTTTGCAAACTAAACTACTGCATTTGCTTACTGATAACAAGGGCCATTTTGACATAATGGCCCTTGTTGGTTGATCGGTAATTTGGTGTTTTTTGGTGTCGCAGTTGATGAGGTTGTTTGTGGGAGAGCCGGTGTGGAGTGCATATAATCGGCCACAGGAGAAACACCCAGCTAGAAAGGAGTACATCAAGAGTTTGACTGAAAAAGTGGGAATGACATTGGAAGCTCACTAGGCATCGGATGTCCTAGGTTACTTTTCATCTACTTATATGTATGGTTAACTAGGAAGATGAGAGCCTGGCTATTTACAACTGTAACCGTGATGTGTGCACGATTTGTTGTGTATGTGCTATATTTGGAAATTCCTTCCTGCATTGGCAAATAATTGAGTTATGCACTTAACAATATAGATATATAGAACTCTATTTAAAAAATTAGCAATGCATATTTACTTATAACTCTGTATATTGTCGTTATGATCAGTCAGGTGCAGCCTAGTGGTGGGACGTTTAAAATGAGTTATAAACCAAGATATCTTGGAATTGAATGTCCACTAGGAGTTTCTCTAGATTATTTGATACATGGTTTTGGCAGGTAGGGTCTTGTATTTAGGATTTACACCATAGGGATGGGTTTGAAGGGCCCTCTACCTTAGCGAAGTTTAACATCATAAAAAAAAACTCCACCATTTTGTTTTGAAGCATACCTATCCTCCGTTGTGTCTAATCAAGTGATATTTATAAATAATTTGATTGTGAAGCTAGTGCATGAAAATTTGTGATAATACCATATACTATATAATAAAAGTTGGATCCTAGAAATTGTGGTGGCAGCAAAGCGATGAACTTCTCTCTACCTTTAGTACTTACACTCATTTTATTTTATTATTATTTTTAATTATTATTATTATTATTATTATGTGAGGATTAAATTAGACATTAGTTGAATATATCTTTTATATTTATAAATTTTATTAGGTATTTGTGTATCTTATTATATAAGATAAGATATGATAAACAATACAGAAAAATTAAAAATTAATTCACGATACAATTCTCATTTTGTCAACTATGTGTCCAAGTAAAATTTTACTTTAAGAAACTAAACCTACACAATTACACTTTTCTTTACCAATTGCTAAAAGAAAATATTTTATTAATTTAAAATTAATTAATAAAACTGATAATAAAAATAAGGTTAAATTCTACAAACCACCCCTGAAGTTTGTGATAATACCCAACTAAGTCCAGAACATTTTAAAACTTACCAATTTCGTCCTAAATGACAATTTTGTCCCTGAACTAAAAAAAAAAAAAAAAACGTCGTTAATTTTTTTTTCCCTCTTCGTCCTCTGTCTCTTTCATCTCCCCCTCTCTTTTCTGAGTTTCAAATGACCAAACATACCAAAGATTTTGTGGATCTCCCCAACACCACGTTCAGGATATTCCGCCTCGCGGCAACATCCAAATTCCTCCACCAATCCACACATCCCCTCTTCCTCCAATACACATTAGCCGTGACCCCCGCCGCCGCAATTGCCTTCTCATTCAACTTCAACCCTTTTTTCCTCCCATTATTACAGTTCAACCACACCAATCTTAGCGACACCTCCAACCTATTCACCACAAAAGCCTCCATTGTATGGTACCCTTTGGCCTTCAACCACTCCAGTTCCACCTAATCCGACCCCAACTCGCTCTCCTCCCCTCTTAAAAACCCTCCATTCGAAACCTCATCCATGGTCTCCACAAACCTCTCCAAATCCTCCACAAACTCCTCTCTCACTGTCGCCGTATTGAGGCTCTGAACTGAGCACGAGCATTGGCTGACGCTTTCCCCTTCGGTCGAAGAGAAGAGCCAAACTGACTCGAACACGAGTCATTCGGAGCGGTTCTACTCGACGACGCGAGAGAGAAGGCCGTGCGACTTCTTGAAGCAAAAGCTGGGGAGGTCGTCTTGGGAAGGAATATCGGGGAGGACAATGAAGCAGCCATGACCGTGGGTTCGGACCTTGCCGAGCATGTTGACGAGGACTCGGAAGAACCTGGAATCGACGGCGGTGATGTGAGCTTGGCGTTGGTGGATGGTGAGAGACGAGAACCATTTGAGGATTGAGGACCTAGGGTTTGAGTTTTGGAGCGGAGGAAGATCTGAGTTGGCAGTGGTGTGGGAATGGTAGAGAGAGATGTGGGAGGTGAGCGAGTCGATGAGTTGGCTCTGAGTCATGACCGAGTTGGCGAGTGAAGGTTTGGAATTACAACGATTTGGGTTTGGGTTTGGTTTTGGTTTTGATTTGATTTTGGTTTCGACATTTTATTGGGTTTGGTTTGGTGGTTGAAGTTGACAAGTTATAGGTGTAACTGCAGAGAGCTTGAGACAGAGAGAGATAGAGAGAGAGAGGACATTCAGCGGAGAAGAAATGTGAGGGAGAGGTGGGTCGTTCAAAGCGGGTTTTGTTCTGAGATTTTGAAACTCAGAGAAGAGAGGGGGATATGAAAGAGACAGAGGAAGAAGAGAAACAAAAATTAACGACGTTTTTTTTTTTTTTTTTTAGTTTAGGGACAAAATTGTCATTTAGGACGAAATTGGTAGGTTTTGAAATATTCTGGACTTAGTTGGTATTATCACAAACCTTAGGGGTGGTTTGTGGAATTTACCCTAAAAATAAAGTTATTTCATAAGCACAATTACCTCCAACTTCACAAATTATCTACAAGTTATTCCACCACAAATCAAATGAACTCTATGTGAAGTTTGATATGCATAAAAATTTCCTTTTTCTAATTGCAATGCATACTTAAATACCAAAGATTGCTAAGTTAGTTTTTTCAGTGATCATCGTCTAGAATTCTAGACTTTCGTTTTTGGTCTGCATGATTTCTTCGTTTTATGTTAGCTAGGTGTCTTTTGCATTATTTGTAAGCAAAAAATCATCTTTATTAAGAAGTAAAAGAGCACTATATGTCTCCTCGGTTATATAACAAAAGACATGTTATTGAATTTTTCATTAAATAAATTATAAGTTTCAAAAATTTAAACATAAAAAAACCAATGTTCTCTAGATAACAAATAAACATCTTATATTATTATTCCAACTTTTTAAGCATTACTATCGTCTAAAAACTCAAAATACAGGAAGAAAATTTTTTAATGTTAAAATTTAGTGGGAATATTTTAGCCACTACACAATAGAATATTTTAAGAATCATAAGCATTCATTAGGGTTTAATTAAAAGAATAACAATATGACATATTTGCTCTTTTTCAAAATATTAAGGGAGAAATTGCTTGATTTTAAAGTTTAAAGAAGTATTATAAACTACCCCAAACATAAAGGATGAAAAGTGATATTATCCTAAGTTTTTGTTTTTGTTTTGTGTGTGTGTAAAACTATGTACTCTTACTTAAAATTGTGCATAAAGAAAAAAAATATACATAAATTCAACTCAAGGAAACTGTACGTGAAATAGGGAATTTTGGATCAACAAAAATTGGCTAATGCATTTTTTTTTTTTTTAGAATCACAAAGAATGACACAACATTCTCATAAATACATTTATAACTTTATTATATTTTACTTTGACTTGTAAAGAATTGACATGCATCTTAACAGTTGTGAAAATATTATGACGAAATAAGATGTCTTAACATTTCACAAGAGAAATGTTATGTTCATAACATTTTCATTACAAATCAGAAGTAGTAAGTTGTTACAGGTTGCAATTGGTAGGTAAAAAAAGTAATTTCATTAGTAAGATTAAATTAGAATAGCAATTTACCATCTAAAATTTGTTATGAAAAATATTGTGGATATAACACTTTTTTTTTCACAGTTCTTTTATTTTTAGTTGTAGTTAGTTTCAATGATATTCTATTGTTTTATTTTAACATATAAAGAATTAGCACCTCAACAATTATGAAAATATTGTGTTAATATTTTATTATTATTATATAAGTAAGTTTTACACACGATATTACCAACCAAAAGAAAAAAAAATAAGGCAAGTATAATAGTGGGAATATATTCCACAACATTTTTATTACAAATCAAAAGAAGTATGTTGTTAGTCATTGTTGATAAGTAAAAAAGTAATTTTATTAATAAGTTTATATTTTTTGAGAAGATTGATAAGGTTATATTAGAAAAACAATTTACCACGTAAAATTTGTTATGAAAATCTTGTGAAAATGTTGTGAATATAATAATTTTTTTTCTCAATACTTTTATTTTTAGTTAGAGAGATAATATGTTCACAACATTTTTATAACAAATCATAAGTAATTAGTTGTTATTGGTTCAAATTTAAATCTAACACTAAGTTCATTTTTTACCTTAACAATAACAACCAGTAACAATTTGCTACTTAAGATTTATTGTGAAAATATTATGAACATATTATTTTTCTTTTAGTTGTGGTTAGTTCTAGAATGATATTTTATTATTTTATTTTGATATATAATAAATTTATACCTCAATAATTATATTATCATATAAGTAAGTTAAAAAAATTAAAGGAAAAAAAAAAAAAAAAAAAAAAAAAAAAGAGGAAGCAAGTGTTACTGTATATGTATAAGTATAACAGTGGGATTGAATAAAGGAAAGTACGCACTCATTGGCTCTGCTCAAATTTTGCTTTAAGAAAAACAAAAATACTAACAAAAAAAACACTGGTCATGTCTTTTAACTACCCATGGAAGGTAATCATTCCACCATTGGAGATTCCCAGGCCCAGGGGTGACCTGGTGCGTACCTTGGCGGATGGGTATTCCACTGTTGGACTCGGATTCAAGTGTGTTAAATCTTTCCTTCTCTCCCGCATATTCATTTTCTTGATTGTTCTTTCTTTTCCTTGTTCTTTTCCTCGTTTTTCTTGATTGTTCTTTCTTTTCCTTGTTATCTTTGTAGTTTGGCAGAATCGGATATTAATGAGCTGAGACAGTTGAATAATGAATTACAGCAGCTGCGACTTGAAATTCTGAGTCTCTTAGCTGAGACTTCCATTTCGATGGAAAACTTCCTTTAAGTCCACAAAGAAGAAGGAATTAACAAGAAGTCAAAAAATGGGTGACCTTGTTCTCTTGATTGGTTCATTTTACAACAAGTATGACCAAAATGATTTTGAATCAAATAATACAGTTTCATATAATGACCCAGAACAAGATTCAAGGTCTAATGCCACATTGAATTCCAAAGACAAAGATTCAAATGGGGTTCAGAAAGAGGTAGATTCAAGTGGAGTTGAAGAAGATTCAAATGAGATCCAGAAAGATTCAAATGGGGTTCAGAACGAGGTAGATTCAAGTGGAGTTGAAGAAGATTCAAAGGAGATCCAGAAAGATTCAAATGGGATTCAGAAAGATTCGAATGGGGATCAAGAGTCACCACGCAGGTCTAGCAGAGTCATGAAGAACGCATCTCCATATCTACCAACGCCTCTGTGGTCTACCATACCATTTTACGGTGCAGTCTCCAGTTTAGTTCTAAATCTTGATAAGCAAATACATGATACAGATGTTTTAATTTCTTTGCTAGAAAGAGAGAAGACATATGAGACAAGAATGGAGATAGTGAATTTGAGTTTCAGTCTTGCACAACTTCTGGATGAAGAAGATGATCTGTTGGCACAAGTTGAGAATTCAGGCTGCTGTTGAGGTAATTAGTCTTTATAAAATCTCTATTCCATTGATTTGATTTTGATTTTTTAAGTGTATAAACTGTCTAGGATCATGTACGCGTAGAAACTTTCTAGAATGTGTAGAGACTGTGACCTGCAGATGACATTATTTGATATTAGTATAGACATAATTTAACTCAAGGTACATGCTTTGGAGGCAAGTGCCAACTGGTACATATGTTGCATCAGAAGTGAAAAAAATTCTACACACTTATGTTTGAAGCTTTTAAAAATATAAACGCAGTGCATATTTCAAAATTGAATTTAAAATTTCAACAAGTCTAAGGAAGTCGGTATATATATGTGCTACTCAGTCGACTGCATCAAAAATAATCTAGCTCAGCAAAGAAATGTAAAATATAAAGAGGGTGACATCCAATTTGGTCCTGCAAATTGTAAGTGTTCCAGACCATATCTTCTGAAAGACTGTTTCCTTCTATCGAGTCGCTTTTGGCTAGTTGCATCTCTTAGCTCTGCCTATTTGTTATACCTAAATAGTAAATACAGTGAAACACTAGGGGCCACATGTACAGGATCATTATGCATGAACATGAAGCAATACAAGATAAAAGGTTAGATATATAAAATGAAAATGAGTGACCTACTTGTGTGAGAGCTTAGAGCATAAAGAAAAGGCTGACCAGCCTCTGTGATGCATATGCACTTAAACGGTGGACATGGGGTGCCATGTTTGCCAATGTTGCCAAACAAGTTGTGTGGAGATAAACATCCTGTAAGATTTTGATAAAAGTAGAAATCCTGCATACCAACAAAATCTTGTACTTAAGGTGTCTTATATTTTTCCTGATCTAAGCTGCTTACTACTACTTTCACTTTTAAAATTATTGTTCTACAGTTTTGAGGTGAAATTCTCTCTTATGTAAATAAATATTTATTTATTGTGTGTATACTGATCACATTAATATTCTATCATTGTCTAGATATACAAGTTTATCAACTTCAGTTTCTGTCGTGGGTGTGGCATCAACAGCAACTTTACAAGAGGACAGAAGAGTATCAACAACTTTGTAACACGAAACACAGTACAAAAAATGGAAAGCTGAAGGAGTTGTAATCAATCAAACAAAGGCATATTGTTAGGAAATTTGTACTAGTGTTCCAAGAACATCTTTTGCAATGCCTTGGATTTGGATTTTGTGATTGTGTTCTTTTTTTTTTTTTTTTGGTTGCAAATTCTATATGTGAAATTCCTAAATTCATTGGATGATATAAAATTCACAATATTTTTAGTCGGCCAACGTAACAAACATACATTAATCAAAATCACAACACAGATAGGAACATAACAATTCAATGTTCCAATAGTTTGAATTATCAAAACCTCGTACAGATTCAAACCCATCAATCTATGAATTCAATTTCTAACTCACCTATGATCCAATTCTACACATCACGTATTAAAATAATTATAACAATATAATGCATATCCAGAATGGAAACCCAGAATCTTTGAGGAAGAAGCCCAAGTTTGAAAACCCCTCTGAGGTATTCGATTTTCATCATAATAAGACATGACAAATTGACAATCGCAATCAAATTAAAAAATCAAACTTCATCAATCTCCCTAATGGAGGGAGGAGATTTCTGCTTTCTGCCCTTTGACATTTTCTATTTTACTGTGTAGTTTTAGGGGGGGAAAAAAGGATAGATCTTTAGCAAATCCGAAACATTAAACAATCATATACAAATTAATAGAAATTCTCTGCTAACAGCAAGAATTTGTCTCCGCGTTTCAGGCGGTCTGACTGGAAAATGTCAGATTACGAAACAAACATAATCATAATCACAAAAACGAAAAAACATAGTAGCCTGACATTAAGCATCAAAAAAATTCCCATACCTAGTAGTAAAATGAGAACTGGAGAAGCGTAGTAACCCATAGCCCTAGCCGAATTGAGAATCAAAACCATTATTAGAAAATAGTTGTGACAAAACCGTGAGAAGAGAGGGGGGCGCTTAGGAACGGCGGCAGAGGTCGAGGAGCGAGAGAGAGAGAGACAACGAGAGAGCGTGTCTTACTCTTATATATATGAGAGCAACAATATTATAACCTAGGATAACACGATGTCGTCCCATGATGATTATTTTTTTTTTTTTTTTAAACTGATGCTAAAACGACGTCATTTTAAACTTGATATTTTTTAAATAAAAAAAAAATTAATGTTAAGTCCAAACTGTATATTATTTATTGTAAAGGGCAACACTTAGGTACAGTACCTTAGGTTCTTTACCTAAAATATTGACATCTGTCCAATTTAACATCTCAACCAAACGCCATTAAAACTAAAATTTCTTTTCTCTTTTTTGTTCCTTTTACCTTCTTTTTCCTGTACTTACTGCAGACAGCTTCTCTTCTAGACCCAAAACCTTTCTCCCTCATTTTCTCAGTAACCAAACAGAAAAAAATCAAAAAATAAAATGAGTTTGAAGAAAAGGAAAATAATCAAAGAAGCTACTTGAAGAAAAGAAAAATAATGGGGAAGAGCTAAAAAAAAAAAAAAGGGTACCGTATGACAAGAAAAAAAAATAACGCCAACAACATTTCTTTTTGTTTTGCTTTTTACTTCTGCCTTTGGTTCTTTCTTTGAGTCCGGTTTTCTTGGAAAACCTTTCTCTTGCCCAAAACTTTTCTCTTCCAAACCACCCATGACCCAGATCTTCGAAACCCAAGACCCAAAAAAAAAAAAAAAAATTTCTCATATCTCTCCCTCTTTCTCTCTCGGTGCGTGTGTGTGTTTCTTTTCTGATCTATGATTCTTTCTTTTCTGATTTATGATTCTTTCTGATCTATGCTTCTTTCTTTCTCTCTCGATGTGTGTATCTGCTTCCTTTCTTCTTTTCTGATCTATGATTCTTTCTTTCTCTCTCTCTCTCTAGACAAAATAATGAAGGCTGTGACGATGGCTTTGTTGATGTTAGGAGTATGGAAGTTTCGGGTATAGCTGAAAAGGGTTCCTTTTTTGGTTTGAAACCCAGTAGATCTGGCTTTTATTTTTTGATCTTTCCTGTTTGGTTACTGAGAAAATGAGGGAGAAAGGTTTTGGAAGAGAAGCCATCTGTAGAAAAGAAGGAAGAAGGGAAAAAAAAAATTTAGTCTTAATGCCGTTTGGTTGAGATGTTAAATTAGACAGATGTCAAAATTTTAGGTAGGGAACCTAAGGTACTGTACCTAAGGTTTACCCTTTGGTAAATACCAAACGGTATATCATTATCTATAATTCATAATAATGGATTCCATAAATATTTGTGCAAGCTATTTTAAAATATTTATAATTACAAAATCATGTTATACATTTTCATTTTATGCAAATTTTTATAATTTACTTTGATAGTCTAAAAAATAACACTAATCATATTATATTCTTACGAGTGAAATAAATATTTTGTATTATACCTTATCGCACTCTTAGTTTTTTTAGTAATTTTAAATGCATAATATTAATGAAAAATCGTGTAAATCTCAATATGAGACAAATGAAAAAACCCCTTCGCATATGCAACGAGGCTAGTATTCCATAATTATTATTTATTTTATCTATTGTTTGTAGCTTTTTATCTTATTTTATTAAGAAACAGACTTGTTTGTAACTTGACTGTTAATTGTTTCATTTTGGAAAAAATTAGTACAACTAGAGATTGGTATTTTTTGAACATTAGTCAAATTAAATGTTTTTTTTTTAATTTTTTATTTTAACTTGTGTCACATTTAGTGGTTTCCTTATTTTTTTTCTCACATTTGACAATTTCATCGTCACATTGAGTAGTACCAATATCACATTTGACCGTACTTTTACATTTGGGCCCACCACTAAAGTCACTTTTTCATTTACTAATTATATATATGTTTGTAGTAAAAAATGATTGATGAAGATGGCAAGCCCACATTGGAATGGTTTAAAAATACATATAGAGATAATGACAAGTATAGGTCAAAGTTGATGTTTTGTGAACAGGTAATTTTACTCAACACACTTGTGTATTTTACACTAACACATGCTAATACATTGTTTATTTGTATTTGTCACATTAGGCAGTACCAATATTATTCTTGACTATATTTTTGCCACATTTGGTTGTACCCTTGTTTTTTTCTCACATTCGACAGTTCAATTATCATAATGAGCAGTACCAACTTCAAATGTGAGCGTACTTTTGTTACATTTGATGGTTCCTTTTTTTTTTTTTCTCACTAATTACTATATTACCCCCAAACCTCAAAAATGACAACAATACTTTTAGAACCTAAAAAATGACCGAATCACCCTAAAACTTTAAAAAATGACCAAAATTACCATAAAGCATAAAAAATGACCGAAATAATCATGAAACCTAAAAAATAACCAAAACACCATTAGAACAAATAAAAAATTAATTGAATAACCCTGAAACTTTAAAAATGACCAAAATAACAATGAAACCTAAAAAATGACCGAAATAACGATGAAACCTAAAAAATTACCAAAATACTCTTAGGGGAAAAAAATTTACCACATGACCTTGAAATTTAAAAAATTACCAAAATTACCATAAAACCTAAAAATGATTAAAATAACCACGAAACCTAAAATATGACCAAAATACCCTTAGAAAAGAAAATGATTGTAATGCCCCTTATACCTAGGGAATATCTTAAAATACTTTTAGAAACTTAACAATGATCGAAATAACCCCTAAAACCTTAGAAAGGACCGAAATTCCCTCATAACCTAAAAAATGACCAGAATTCTCCCAATTCCCTCTAAAATTATCGAAATCCCCTTAGAACCTATAAAATGATCAAAATATCCTTAGAACCTAAAAACTAACCGTAAAACCCCCGAAACCTAAGAAGGACCAAAAGACCCTTGAACTAATGAGTATATTTTAAAATCTTTTCTATCCTCTCACTTTTTCATCCTCCCAATTTTCCATCATCCCATCATTTCTATCCTCCCACTTTTGTTATAAAATCTTAAACACGCGTTATTATCTAAATCGTCAATACGCGTTTGTTTGGTATGATGATTTTACTAAAAATTGCATTATTTCAAACATCAAATCTTGCATTTTGAAATTGAGGTACAGGCTAGCTTTTTGAAAAATTCATTGAAAACACATGTCACTCTATACTTTTTAAAGTTTGAATACCTAAAAAACACCCTCAAGTTTTTGCTAAATGAAAAAAAAATTAGCTAGCAAATAACCTCACTGGTCACCCTCAAGCTTGCTTTCTGTCTAGTGGCGGAGCCACGTTGAGGATGAGGGGGGCCATGCCGCCCCCCCCCCCCCCCCCCCCCCCCCCCCAAAAAAAAAAAAAAAAAAAAAAACTTCAAGCTTAATGTAATTTTAACAACTTACCTAATATGCACCACCATATAGTTGTAGACAACACTAGCTTTTGCTAGCAGCTGCATCTGGGTAGGCACTTGCTAAATCAGCAGTCTTCACACTTTTCTTAGCTTGTCTCCTTTAAATCTCTAGCCTCCTAACTCATCTACTTTTTTTTTCTTCCAGTTCTCCTTTCTTTACTTCTTTGGTTCTTTCGTCATTCTTATGTAGAGAGTGTGACTTTTTGATTTTATCAAGCAACATATATCAATCACCCATCCTGCCTCCACCATGTGTATGGTTGGAACTTGAAGTCTCAAAATTTAGAGTCCCCGGCTGGTTAGTTAATGGTATGAGTCATAAACTCTTTTATGACTTTTCTTTTTCATCTTTATTTGTTAAATGAACATAAAAAACTATTATTATACCTAATAATTAAATATATACTACAATACATCATGTAATTGGTTGTATTTAATTATATATATATATATATATATATTGAAATTTGGATGATGATTTGTCTACTATTTAGTAGACAAACAAAATAGTAGACAAACCAAACGCTAAGTCCATTTTGGTAATTTGTACCGAAAAAACAATTTTGGACTAATATTATTCACAAAGTTTTCTAAATGTTTTATTGTGATTTTTAAATTTGTGTTTTCAAAACGCTTATTTTAAAAATGCTATTTTTGAAAATGCATTTTTTTCTAACAACTTATCGAAACGGACCCTTAATATAAAGTGCAAATAAAATAGGTAATACTGTAACATAAATTTAGGCGAAAAACCCATTTTCGTCTCTACATTTTCACGCGATTCCCACTTTGGTCCCTATCTTTTATTTTCACCGCTTTTAGTCCCTAAAATAAATAAAAAAACGATCTCGTTTTTGTCCCTACCGTCAATGCCCTAACGGCAAAATCCTAGGTGGCAGACGGAACACCCTATTAGTTGACATGACACTGATATGGTGATTAAAATATTATTAAAAAAAATATTATTTGACATTTTTAAATGCCGCGTCAACATCTAAATTAAAAAAATTAATTTATTAATTTTAACTAAATAAAAAAAATTAAAAACAGAAATAAAAAGTAAAAATCATATGAATTAAGATTTAAGTGTGTCTTGAATAAGAACAACAAGAACACAAACCTAGAAATTAAAAAAAAAAAAAACTCTTAGATCTGAAATGCAAAGGCACCAAATCCATGGATAAGAACAATGGAAAACCCTTCTCCTTGCACCACATAATGTAAAGCCCATAAAGTTTTCACGACCAAAAGATAACAGAACATGAACAAGATCGAAAAACAAAAAAATGGGTTTGCAAAAAAACAACCATTCTGACAAAGAAGTCTCCCAATTCGAGAAGAAGAAGCAGTAACTTGAAAAGGAAAAATAAAGAGCGAATAAGATCTTCATGTTTATAGGTAGATTTTGATACTGAAACGGCAATAGGAAATTGTGAATTTGAAGATCTTCGAAGATCCGGTGTATTTGCCGGTGAGATTTTTGGCCCAAGTCTCAGAGACAATAAATCAAACACCTAAACCGCATAACAAAAAAAAAAAAAAAAAAACACATACACACACACACACATACAAAACACACAACACAATCTCACAGCTCAAAACCCGAAAACCAAAAACGAATAAAAAGCACGTAGAAAAGTGATGTGCCGATCTAGAGAGTGCGGACCTCATCGGCGTTGGTGGGCTGGGCTTGGGCTTGAGTCTAGTGGTGGAGGTGGTGCTATGTTGGTGCCTGAGGGGCCCACATTTGAGGTGGGGCTTGAATCGCCGCACAGGGGTGGGCTAGTGGTGGCATCATCATGTAAGGTTGTTGTGGGTGTGGGTGTGGGTATTGTGGCTACTGGGTCGTGTGGGTGTGATGTAGCCGTGGGTATGGTAGATTTCAGAGTGTTTTATGGTGTGGGTTGTTGCTAGGTTGTGGGGGTGGTCTGGTGATTGTGGTGTGGTGGTGGGTCTGCCTCTCTCTCCTCTCTCCAGCACTCTCAACTCTCACCGTGTCTCACCCTCTCTTTTGCTTTGATTTCTGAATCTCAGCTCTATTGATCTTGTTCTTATTTAATGCCTTGTTCATGTTTATTCTGATGTGGTTCTTATGTTTAATTTTGTGATCTTATTTTTTGAGTTATTTATGATTTTTGGTTTTCAATTTTGATATCTTAAGTCTGAGTTGGTGTTCTTGGTCAAAATACTTTTAGATCTTAATTCATATGATTTTTGGTTTTTATTTCTGCTTTTAATTTTTTTATTTAGTTAAAATTAATAAATTAAATTTTTTTTAAATTTAGATGCTGACATGGCATTTAAAAATGCCGAATAATATTTTAATTGCCACATCAATGCCATATCAACGCCACGTCAGCTAATAGGGTGTTCCGTCTGGTATCTAGGACTTTATCGTTAGGGCACTAACGGTAGGGACAAAAACGAGATCGCTTTTTTGATTTTATGGACTAAAAGCGGTGAAAATAAAAGATAGGGACCAAAGTGGGAATCGTATGAAAATATAGAGATGAAAATGGGTTTTTCGCGATAAATTTATACGGATGGCAATAAAAAATATATACTATTTTAGGTATATTATTTTGAAACACGGTTATATTCAACAATAAATCTCCATTGACAATATTGACAATGGTAGATGTTTAAGTTACGCTTCAGTATAATTAAGATATTTGTCATTATAGTTATCAGTATCGTATGATATAAGACACGTATAATATATAGAGATTCTGGTATTATAAATGCTCATGAATTGTACGACATTGAATTGTATATCGTATGAATTGTATTGTATAATACACACACACACACACGTGGGTTAAAATAAGTTTTTTTATTAAAATTTATGCTTTTATAGTTTTATGTTACACCATGAAGTCGACAGACTTATTTTTAACACACAATTATTGAGCTACTTAATTGAACCCAATAATATAACATGTCCATGAGTTTTATTTTATTTTATTTTACTTGCACCACTTTCTTTTTTCTACAAAATTTGGATTAACTATAATCATATTTATGAATTTCTTTTCTATACTATGTAAAAGGCACTAAATGTCAATAATAATAATAATAATAATAATAATAATAATAATAATAATAATAATAATAATAATAATAATAATATTATTATTATTATTATTATTAATATTAATAGCAATATATGAAAGCAAGATAAAGTGGAAGCACAGAGTGGAAGGGGAAGCACAGAGTGGAAGCACAGTGATAATATAATGGAAGCAAGATAAAGTAAATGTCAGCAAAATATAGCAATATATGAAAGCAAAGTAGAACCGTCCAAGATGGCGGTAGCAGTTAAGATAAATAAGATAATTGAGAGCAATAATAAGGCGGTAGAACCAGCCAAATAGTATAACAAATTAATATAGCAAAATAATTATGAGGCGGTAGAACCAGCCAAGCAATATAATATAGCAATGTAATAAAGCAGTTAGGAGGTGGTAGAACCAGCCAATCAAAGTAATAAACAGTTGAAATATAATAAACACAAGCTGAAAGTAGTTATTACTGAAAATATTACAACACTTACAGCAGTAGTAGTCACTGGTTTACAACAATAGTTTAACAATACAAGGCTTGGAGACTAGTTCTAGTTACAAGCTTTGTAAACAGGGTAACAGTAGGGAAATAGGAATCTTAAAGAGGAGAAGGAAGTCCTAAGGTGAGGAATTCTCTCTGAAGCTCACTCTAAAAGGTTCTGCCTTCAACATAAGGGACAACCCCCCTTAAATAGGCAAAAATTCTCGGAATGAACAGTAACCATGAATAGTGAACAGTGAACAGTGAACAGTGAACAGTAACAGTGAACAGTGAACAGTAACAGTAACAGTGAACAGTAATTTTCACATTTTTCTCATTTGTTGCAGCCGGATCAGTAGGAGCATGAGATGACCAGTTTTATCAGTTTATGTGGATAAAATCATAAGGAATCTCAACTTTGCAGAGAAATCATGAGGAATCTTCAACTTTGCAGAAAGTAACATTAAGCGTGGGGAACAGGTAGCATTTTTGGCCGTTGTGCGGGCCAGACAAACAAGAGGATCAAATCAACTTTAACATTTTGGCCGTTGTGCAGGCCAGACAAACAAGAGAATCAAATTCATTCTTCATCTTCATCATGACCAAACAATTCCTGACTGTAACAGTAATATGGGTCTTTTGAAACAGGGTTTTTTGAAACAGATGCTTCAGAGGACCGTTCATCATCTGAACCATCATCACCTACCTTATCCTTCGAAATCATCTTGAGGAGAGCATATAGAGCATCAGGGTCCTTGCGAATATCATCTAAAGGGGAACCCTTCTTTTTAGCCTTAACAGAAGATTTAACAGTTGAAACAGATGTGGAAGCATGTGCATTAGCCAGTTCAGCTTTCTGCACGGGGGAATTAATCTTGACACCAGGTAAAGCATTTGGGGATGGCAAATCCCTGTTAACATTGTTGATAACAGACTGTGTGTGTGGAAACTTATCCCACCATTTGACAAAACATCGCCGGGTGAGAACATCTCCTTCCTTCTCATATTGCCACTTGAGGATCCAAGGAACTTTATATCTTTTAATGAAATGAAGTGAAGGAGAGAATTTGGCACCATAAGAATTAACCTTGAATGTCTTTGAGAAATGATCAAAACAATTCATTAGTGGTTCTGGAAATATATCAGGAATAGAACCAAACTGGGTCCACCATCGGCCGAACCAAAGAGGCAAAGGTGAACTGAAATCCTTATCAAAATTAACAAACCATGAATGAGACATGATTTCATTCTGGTGAAGCATGAATCTGAACCAGGCAGTGATATAATCATGATAGCAGTATGGAAGATTGCTTTTGGGTAACATCCTTGTGAAGGCAAGGTTGGGACCCCACATTTCTTCAGAAATAAAATTCTTTATGAAAGCACTGTGATAAATAACCTTACCAGTCATCTTATCCTTGATGCCTTTAATAGCTATTGAATTCTCATGGGTCAATATATCAGCATAGTAATTAACATTTTTCTCACTATGTTCTGGAATCCAGTGGAACATTGGGGGGAAATAGCTGGTAGCCAGTCTAAAGGGGTCAGTAATAGCGGCCCTATTTGACTCAATGTAAAACAGGTTTTGAACATGTGGTTTTTTAACATACTGAGAAGTATAGGAAAATCTGGGAAAAACAGTTTTAACAGGTTGGTCAACAGTGGTCAAAGCATAAGGATCATATGATGAGGCCAAAACAGAAGAGTAATTAGGCTTAGGAATTGTACCTAAGGGGGTGAAACGGTTAACAATTTCCAATGGGGAAACAGGTTCCTTTTTAACAATTGTGTTATCAGTGGCAGGGCTCTTGTCTTTCGACCGCCTACTTGCCATTGTGATACTGCAGAAATTCACGGGTAAGGAAATCAGGGATTGAATTTTGAGAACCTTTTATATATTCAATATCAAAATCAAAAACACTTAAAATAGCTTGCCATCGGGCAAAAATATGTTTTGAAGCAATATTTTCAACATCTTTTTCAATAACATACTTAGCACTTTTGCAATCAATTCGTAACAAAAACTTTTGGTTTAACAAATCACTTTGAAACTTTGAGATACATAGTACTATAGATAAAATTTCCTTTTTAATAGTACTATAATTTAGCTGTGCAGCATTCCAGACTCCAGAATAGAAACGAACAATTTGTTCAGATGAGTCTGGGGAAACTTTCTGTTTCAGAATGCCTCCGTAGCCAATGTCAGAAGCATCAGTTTCAACAATTTTGAAAGCATTAGGAGTGGAAATACCAAGACAAGGCAATGCCTTAACATGAGACTTGATTTGTTTAACAAGGGAAGTATGAACATCAGACCAAGGTGGAGGATTATTCTGTAACCGATCAAAAAGGGGTTTACATTGTTTCCTCATATCCTTGTAGAAATCAGCAACATAATTCAAAGAGCCAAGAAACCTTTGGAGTTGGGTTTTATCAGTGATAACATCAGGGAATTTATCAGCAAACTGAATGGCTCTATCAATAGGGCGAATTTGCCCTTCAGAGATGTCATAGCCAAGGAATCTAATTTTTGTCTGAAACAGTTTGATTTTCTTAGCAGAGACAACAAGACCATTTCTTTTAATAGTTTCCTGGAATGAATACAGATGTTTCCAATGCTCTTCAATAGAGTTGGAATAGACAAGAACATCATCAATGTAAACAATGGTGAAATCGCTAAAGGGGTTGAAAATATCATTCATAATGTTTTGGAATTCACTAGGAGCGTTCTTAAGACCAAAAGGCATAACATTCCACTCGTAGTGACCAAATGGAGTGGTAAAAGCAGTTTTATACCTATCACTCTCACTAATCTGGACTTGCCAAAATCCAGATTTCATGTCAAACTTAGAAAACACTACAGCATCACTCAATCTATGAACTAAGTCATTCTTGTTTGGAATAGGGTACCTAATCCATTCTAAGACTTTGTTCAAAGGTTTGTAATTGATCACCAGACGAGGAGTTCCTCTCTCAATTTCAGCATTTTTTTGCACATAGAAAGCAGCACAAGACCAAGGGGACTTGCTGTTTCTAATCAGTTTTTTATCAAGCAAATCTTGGATTTCTTTTTTGCAAAACTCAACCATTTCAGCATTCATCTGGATAGGACGAGCTTTAGTAGGAATATTTTTCTCATTAAAATCCTTAATATATGGCAAGTTAACAATGTGTTTCTTCCTATGCCAAAATGCATTGGGAATATCAGAGCAAACATCATCAATCAACATTTTCTGAAAATTATTAATTTTTGATTGTAACAATTTATCAGAAAGTCGTTCAGCAATTTTCTTGAACCTAACTTCTTGCTTGAGAAAATTGAGATGATTAGTTTTAGCATGAAGCAAAGTTAAAGCATTATCAGTATCAATTTCAACTTTCGAAGCAAATTTGAATTTTACTTTCTGTCCAAAAGGATCAGTAGTAATTCCATCATGCTCAACAAGAAAGGGATACAAAGCATTAATAAAAGGGAGACCAAGTATCACTTTATCAGTCATGTTTTTAACAAGAACAGAAGGAATCTTGAAACAAACATTATCATGGCAAACATGAGCATTATTTAATTCATATTTGATCTTCATTTGAGAACCATTAGCAGAAACTAATCTTTCAGTTGACTTTTCAAAATATTTTGAAGGAATTAATCCTTCTTGGATACAGTTCATATCAGCACCAGAATCAATCATAGCAATAACATTGAAATGATAATCATGAGAAACAACAATTTTAACTTTTGTAAACCATTTTGGAGGGAGCAATTTATTAACAAGATTAAGCTGGGAATCAGTAAGAACATCAGCAATACCTTTACCAGAAAGAAGAGCCTGTTGACTGGATTCATCTCCATCTTTGAGCTCATCTTGTTCATTATCAGATTGATGCTTATCCAGATTTTTATCAATTCTTAACATAAGCAATTCTTGTTTAAGATCATTGTTATCACTTTTAATGTTTTTAAATTCATTTTTTAATTCAATTATTTCTTGTTTAACAATGTTGATCTCACGTTGGAGTTCATTAACAGTTATCACTTTCGATTTTGCTTTGTTGAATCTTTCCAAGGTTTCTTCAAAGCTTATTGTTGGTTTCAATTTTTTATCATTTTCATTTCTTGACAAATTTTTCTTAAACTTATCAAGATATTCTTTTTGCAGTTCAGGATTTTGAATCTGACTTATCAATTGGATTAACAAGCTTTCATTTTCTTCACTTTTGGTGAGAACATTAACAGTTTTAATAACATTGCAACATGAATCTCTACAACCAAGTTTGACATTAGGTGAACCAGAGGAACCATCATCAGATTGGTAACAAGAATCAGACGAAGAAGAAAAATCGTCTTCCAAAGAATCAGACGAGACGTTTGATTCAAGGATTCGGAATAGTTCTTCTTGATCATTATCATCAATGTTTAACATATTGAACTTATTTTTTAGCTTACCAGGTTTTTGCTTGCAGTCTTTACTGAAATGACCAGGTTTTCCACAGTTGAAACATTTACCTTTACCAGATTTCTGTTTGTCAAATTTTTTAGAAACATTTTTCTTTTTAGCATAAAAATCATTAGGTTTAACAAAGTTTGTTCTGTATCTTTTATATTTTTTATGGTTATAATTTTTGTGACTTTTATCATGTTTTTTCCCTTTTTGCCTGGAGGGAGCAATAGGGGGTAAACCATATTGTTCACAGAAATTACCCATTTCATATTTAGCTTTTCTCTTATTCTTTAACTGGTGTTTTAACAATTTTTCATCATTACACATGTTAATACCAAGTCTTTTAATAGTGCTTAAAATATCACCATAAGTTAAACTATCATAATCAATGGAATCATTTTTACCAATTAAGTCTTGTTTTACCTTATGAGCAAAGATAGGAGGCAGACCGTCAATAAACTTTTCTTTCCAATAAGGCTTGTAACAATCTTTCCGGAGCATGACTCTGGAAAGGAAAACACCTTCGTACCATCTGTAATCAGACATAGTAGGACATCTCAAATTGTTTAGATAATCAGAAATACGAGATGAAACATTGGATGGAGTACCAACAAAATGTTTGAGAATAGTATAGATCAAAGTATTAACACCATCAGGAATACCACGATTTTGATTTTCATCAAAAATAGGGAAACCTTCATCATTCTTTTTAACAGCAGATTTAATAGAATCTCTGGATTCTTCTGTGAGATATGAATCCCACCATCCACGAAGAGCACCAGAAAAACCAGTAACAAGCAGTTCAACAATTTCAGAGTGACTATAATTATGATTATTCAAGTAAGCAGTTCCAACCATAGACATGTGAGCCATTTTATTAATTATTTCTTGTTCAGACAAGCCATCAATATTCCATTCATAAAGTTTATCAGCAGAAACAGAAAACTGAGTTTGAAAAGATCTTTCTTCAAATTGCATATCAGGAGGAGTAGGTTTTGAATACCAGTTTTTTGTAAAAGACACAGGAATGGGCTTTCCAACAAATCTTTTAATTTCTGGTAAACCATCATCAAAAATCTTATTAGCTGAAACAGAAGACAATGAATCAGAATCTGTGTTTTCTTCAAAAACATTTTCCTTTTCATTTCTTGAAATAGTTCGAGCAGCACTTGTGGAAGTACCTTCAGTTTTCACCTTTAAATCAGAAAGCATTTTGTCAATAATTTCAAGAGTTTTTGCCTGAGAATTTTTGAAATTCAATTCTCTTTGACTGGGCAAATCAATCAAAGGTTTCTCAGGTTTTGAAACAACAGATTTTTCAACAACTTCCGGTTTTGGAAGAACAGGTTTTTCAGCAATTTTCTCTTCAATGCGATCAAGCTGTTGACCAATAACATGCAAAGATTCATTAGTGAAATTGTTTTGTTCAATAATACTAGAAACAGGAGTATTAGCATCAGCAATTTTGAATGGAGAGGCCCTCACATCAGTCCCTTTACAGTTAACGAGAACTGTCTCTAGAGGCGGATGGCTAGACCTAACAACAGTTTTATCTTCTTTAACAAAACTTGATTTCTTTATCACATTCAAATGTTTTTGGGAAACTTCATCTTTTGAAACATAATAATTTTCAAGGAAATCAAAGAACAAAATATGTTTTTTCAACTGGTTCATTTTTTCTTTCCATTTTCTTTTGACACGATCCTTTTCAGACTGAGCAAAAGTACTTTGGTAATATTTTCTCTTATCTCTGTTTTTCGCAGAAATAAATTCATTAAACAAGGAAACCATATCAATTTCAAAGCTTTTATTCAAACCATTCAAGACTCTTAATTGACTTTGGAAAACAGGGTTATCAACAGTTTGAAAATCAGAACCAGATGGAGACACAGATCTGGTGTCTTCTTCTTCTTCTTCATTAGCAGTTCTGCTATATGGAGAGGAAGCTTCTGGTTTAGTGGAATAAAAAACAGTGCTAACTTGGGAGTTATCACTTGAAACTCCTTTTAGCTTCAAATCAGGTTTTTCAAAATTCTTTTTCAAATATTCATTGATATCAAGATCTCTTCTTGAAGCACTTCTTGAAACATTATCAGATCCAGCAAAGGAATGCCTTCCTTCGTTGATCCTCAAGGGTCTGTCATCATGAAAACTTATTTTAACAGTTCCATCAAGGTATTGTTGAATATTAGCAAGATTTAGTTCATCAAAAACAGGTTTAGCAGGAGGAGATTCACGTTCCAACAACCATTCTTTGGGAAGATTGATATCTACCCATTGAATCATTTTTGGGATTTGAATCTTAGCATCAGAAGTTGAACATTGAATTAACATGGTTTTACCAGCAGGATCTCTTATATGAACAGAACGAGGATTCAATTGAGAACCTAAAAGTCTGTAATAAATGCGGTAAATAAGAGCAAAAGGCTTACTACCTTCTTCCATGTCATAACCAGATGTCAAAACATTTAATGTCAGGGCTTTAACAATATTAACATCATCCAAAGCAAGTGTGATATCAGGATAACAGTCAAAATAAACAGGACCATCATACAAAGAAGCAGTGATCATACCAAGAATGCTATCATTAAATCTTTTAAATCTAGCATCTCTTAAGCACATCAGAATAGAAGCATTAATACCTTTTCTTGTGAGTGGTTTAACAGCAACTTGAACAAGACCAATATGCAAATAACTGAGTTTTTTGGCAAGAAATTCATTAACATTTTTTCTGGAAAACAAGCAACATTTTTCATGTGTTCTAGAGATAGAAAATGTCTGTTCAACAGTTCTAACTCTATATTCAGAAAAAGCAGTATTTTCAGCCCAACTAAGCTTATAGATGGACTTAGTGGAAACCTTTGGAATATTCCAGTTTTTAAAATCTGGGATCTCATTTTCTTCAACAGTGTGATCTTCTTCATTTACAATATCAGGAGGACAACCAGTCGTCCTGGAGCTGACAGAGGAGTTGGATCTCCACAACTTATCCATACTATCCTAGATTTAACACTCAATTATCATGTTTTTCTTAACACCGTTGCATTTCGTAACACATACCCTAAACAACCCTATACCTCTCATGCCCTACACGCTCTCCTAGCTCAAACGGGCCTTACTGTTCGGTTCTGGGGATTCACTTTACGTCTAGGGTGGCGCCAACGACGGTAAGAAGGGAACACAACAAAGGAGTACCAAAGTTTCGGGCAGACACGGACAAGCAACAAAGACACAACAACACTATCACCGGCCAGAAAAGAACACAACAACATTATTATTATTATTATTATTATTATTATTATTATTATTATTATGTGAGGATTAAATTAGACATTAGTTGAATATATCTTTTATATTTATAAATTTTATTAAGTATTTGAGTATCTTATGATATAAGATAAGATAAGATAAACAATAAAAAAAAATTAAAAATTATTAATTCATGATACAATTCTCATTTTGACAACTATGTGTTAGGGTGCTTTTTCTTACACCTAATTTTATTTAAGTACCAACTATTTATTTTCAAATACCACTAATAAGTTATTGGGATTTTCCAAATATTTTTTGACCTATTATTATGTTAATCACAAATATTTCATATCTTATTATCTAAATTTAATCATGATATAAACTATCACAAAAAGCCCAAAAAATTTATATATTATCCAATTTTATTACCATTATTTAACTAAGCCCAAAACCGGCCCTATGAGCCCAATACATGCATCTCATTCTATTTAAAGCCTAAGAATATTTATGCCTAACAATATTTGAAAAGCCTATGATTCAAGTCCATGGCAAAACAATTTTATCAATAAAATTAAAATCCATAATCAAAGCCTATGATTTAAACCAATGGCAATTTTATCAATTGAATTCAAATCCATAATTAAAGCCCATGGTTTAAATCCATGGCAATTTATTTATTAAAAGCCTAATTTACATTGGCAACATTATCAAAAGCTTAGTTCTCATTGGCAATATCAAAAAGCCTAATTCTCATTGGCAACATCAAAAACTCAATTCTCGCTGACAACATCAAAAGCCCAATTTTCATTGGCAATATTGAAATCCCAATTCTCATTAACAATATCAAAAATCTAATTCTTATTGGCAACATCAAAAGCCCAATTTACATTGGCAATATTTAAAGCTCAATTCACATTGACAATATCAAAACCCAATTCTCATTGGTAATATCCAAAACCCAACTTATGTTAGCACTATTAAAAGCCCAAGCTAACTACTTGACACTATTTTATCAAAAGCCCAAGGTTATTAATACTTGGCAAAATACAATATCATAATTATTTCACTTAGAAGTCCAATAATGAATAATACTTTAGATTCTTAAACCTATTACTACAATATTAGAAGTTTATGGAATTTATGGCAATTATCTATTCTTAAAACCCATGGCAATCATCTTATAAAAGCCCATGGAAAGTTATGATTATTTATCTTGGATCCATGACATTTATTTATTTCATATCATATTATAAATTCATGGTCACTATTTATCTTATATCATAATATTCATAATATTTATTTCCAAAACTCATGATAATTAGTTATCCTACAAGTCCATTAGGGTTATTTATAGAAAAACTTATGAGAATATCACATATTCCATTATAATGGTTGTTACCATATTTTATTTGAAACCCATGGATATTGCCTTTATTTAAAACCCATGGTAAATATTATTCTCAAGAAATATTGAAGGTCATTATTTAAAAGCCCCAAAGAAAATATCATTTACAAAATAATTGATGACAAAAATTATAAGAAACTATACAAATTGATATTTAAAGCCCATAGAAATTAATACTCAAAACCTATCATAAATATTTATTAAAGTTCATGAATACATTTCATTTTCGCTAACAACTAAAGCCCATGTGAAATAAAAATCCATGACAATATATGGTAACTTTATCTATTTTGTAGAGCTCACAAAGAAAGCAAAAGGATAGGCCCAAGTGGAGAGAACCACCAAGTCATAGGCCCACCAAAGTACTCAGCCCTCATGGCCAAGCCCAACATAAAGTCTTAGCCAAAACAGTCTATGTGTGCAAATTAACTAGCCGGAGAACTCCATTCGATTCTGTCTTTCGTTGGAGGTCACCTCAAGAAGCAACCAAGCTCCCAAACCAAATTAGGAGCTAGCCACCTATCCCACTACCAACTCCGACGTAAACAATACTAGAGGCTGACACCTAAAGGTTAATGGGCAATAAATACCCTTCTTCCTCAACTAAATAGTTTATTTTATTACTAAAAATGCATGTAATTGATTCATGAACCAAGCCCATGAATCCTAAAAGGCAAAATTTGGAAACATGTGGTTTAGAGGGCATAAAGGGATCTCCAGTAGATTCCTCCTAAGTGGACTTAAACTTTGACACTTAGCCTGGGTGTTGAATCCTACTTCTAAGGTCCAAATCTCAGTTGCAGTACTAGGATTCCTCCTTGATACCTGCCTTAATCCTATTAGTTAAACCTAGCTTCAGAAATCTTGACATTTAATGCAAGATTATCCCAAATACTCACCATGTGTCATATTACCCAAAGAAGCAAAGTAGCCCCAAAAGCAAACTCCCGTTTATGGCCAAATCATAGGATAATTAAGCCTGATACTCTGCCCCCTGATCAGTCCTACATTTTTGGATTTTTGTTAATTAATACCTCCTTAAACTCCACTTAAATGGACAAGCACACCAGCCTACAAAACACACACTTACCCCTCTGAAATTTCTAATTTTTTTGTCACTTTGCTTGTGGTTCAACTCTCCCCAAGCTCATAAATCATTCCCTTTAGCCCATACTCACTTAGCCTCAAACATTCCCTTTCCTTTTCTGCATATTCCTTAACCCATAAATGCTTCTAATTAGCCATAAACACCTTTTACCATTAAATACTTAGTTTCAGCATTAACTTCATCATACCACCACAAGCTTAAATACCGACTCACTCAAAAATAGCCTACACTACACCATTCATGCCCCCCCCCCCCCACACACACATATATATATATTCCCCGAAAATCTTAGTTTAATATATACTGCATTGAGCTAAAATCTCTCTCTCCTTCATTCTATCATATTTTTCCTCTTTTACTTGTAATTATGAAGTCTTCAATCCTTACTTATTGTTATTATGATGAAAGTCGTAATGTCTTGGATATTATGGAAATTTTCCCTTATGTTGACTTAATAATAATAAGGAAAACATATGAATTTTATCATGTAAACACACTTATTAACCTGTCAGACGTCTATCACTGGAGGTCTGTCATATTTATTGCTGAACCATTTTTCTCTTGTATACTTGTTATAACCGACCCACTTTTATATTAATTGACTATGAAGGAAATGCATAATTTTATCATGCAAATACATTTATTAATTTCCAAGTATCTATCGTTGAACGTTTCTCTTACTTATAACTAGACTATTATCTAAGTACTTGTTGTGGTGGGTCATCCTTTGTACTAGCTTATCCTTGCAGGAGGTATTTTTGAGGCTTTATTATAATTTTTGTTGGATGCAACCTAGATCTTGAGCAAAATGGACCTTTCACATTTCACCGATAGCATTTGAGCCATATTTTAAGCCTAAAGTCGAGTCTCAGTTTTGACTCCCCTAACATCATATGAGCCACGAAAAAAACGCCCCCAACACTATCTCCATGTAAAATTTTACTCTGGGAAACTAAACCTACACAATTACACTTTGCTTTACTGATTGCTAAAAGAAAATATTTTATTAATTTAAAATTAATCAACAAAACTGATAATAAAAATAAAGTTATTTCATAAGCACAATTACCTTCAAATTTACAAATTATCTATAAGTTATTCCACCACAAATCAAATGAACTCCATGTGAAGTTTGATATGCATAAAAATTTGCTTTTTCTGATTGCAATGCATACTTAAATACCAAAGATTGCTAAGTTAGTTTTTTCAGTGATCATTGTCTAGAATTCTAGACTTTCGTTTTTGGTCTGCATGACTTCTTCGCAATATGTTAGCTAGGTGTCTTTTGCATTATTTGTAAGCAAAAAATCATCTTTATTAAGAAGGAAAAGAGCACTATATGTCTCCTCAGTTATACACAAAACGATCAAAAAAATAAATATATATATAAACGCCTAAAAGAAAACTCATAAACAAATATAATGGAGAACACAGTAATAATACTCAAGAAGAAATAGGAATGCGGTGCTTTGAAAAGCAGGCTAACAAATGAGAAGATCATTATGCTGTGAAGTGGAACGAGCCCAAGTGTCATAAATCCCTTAAGCCAATGCAATCCAGCTTTGAGTTTGATATCGGGAGGGCATTCAATGGGAGAGGAGGAACTGGAGTTGGCCACAACTGTTGCACAAGTAGAAATACAGATGTTGCAGGTATAGGCCGAATGTGCTTGTCATTGTCGAGCAATTTTAACACCCTTGTCCGCATGTTACACGAGAGAATGTAGTTGACACGTCTATATGGAGGGGCATATCGTAAGAAGACAATTTCGCTATCATTGGGGTGGAAAGCTAGGAAAATTACGAACGGAAAGAGCAACTTCAATCTCCCAGGTATCTTAAATGGATCCCCAAATTCTTCTAAAACTATGTCCTTGAAGTGAACTTTGTGTTTCATGCACCATGTACCTGAATTACTGTAATCCTTGAGTTCCCAAATGGTGTAACTTCCTGCATCATCTAGAGAGTAGCGAGATTTCTGGAATATTCTGAGACGCTTTTGGAAGGATCCAAAGGAGATGACAGAGTGTTGAGGCGAAAGGTCAATAGGTGGATCAATATAATGGCATTGCTCTGAACTGTGGAATGGATCAAACACCACAAATCCTTTAATAGTTTGGTTTTCTCCTTCTCCTTCCACCCAAACCCAATGCAACATACCATTGCAGGCAATAACACCAGATCGACAAGACATAGATAGGAAGGGATTCAAGTTCAAACCTCGTGGGGATGAAAGGACTGAGTTGTTCCATTCATTAGTCTCAGAAGAAAAGATCTGCACCTGTAATTGAGTTTGCGTAGTACTGGATTCAGCATGTAGACAACGAATGCGTACCACCCTAAATCTGTAATGGGCATTGTTAATACACCCTTGCTCATTGTCACAGCTGTTGGGAAGGCATACAAACCCGACCATAACTATTGCGGCGTTGTTGTTAGATGGAAGACGAGGGAGCTTGAGCCATTCTTTTGTAAGCGGATTGCAGATGTAGTATTCCTCGTAAAAGCCAATTTTTTGCTCCATCCTATTCGTTGGAACTTGGCTGCATACCAGCAATAAGTCGTCAAACGATGCCTCGATGTGAGTTGGGTATTTTAATCTTACAACAGGAAGAAAGTTGAGAAAATCGAGCCCCTTACGATCGGATTTGAACAGTGAAGAATGATCAGATGAGAGAACTCGGATATCATCTTCGTTGGGATTGTCAGACTCAGTTGGATACTGTAACACATGAGTAAAAGAGCATGATTGTGACTGTGAGGAGTAATAACAGTCGTCGCCGAAGAGCTGGTGGCGGTGGTGAATGAATCCGCGAATAAAGTAAGGATCGGAAATAAGAGAAAGCCAGTCCTTTGAGACGGATTTGTACTGTACAGCGTATCGACAAGGAAGTCGATAAAGGATCTCCAACAACATAGCATCGGGAAGCTTGTTGTTGATAAATTCATATTCATGCAATGGTTCCGATTCCGATTCTTCATCCCGATCATCTTTTTTTCTTCTTTTGCTGCGAGAAACCAAACTAAGGTCTGTGATTGACTCCTTCACCACCATATTGGCAGATAGGGATAGGCTTAGCAGAA